>OU696583.1:0-95000 GCA_916048095.2 Sacculina carcini | reverse complement strand
TGCGTCCACGTGATGTGTGACGTCACATCACGTGCCACGTGCATTGTGTGCACTTGCCGTGGCGTTACGTGTTGCACGTGCGTGGTGTACACTGTGAGTGGCAGCGATGGTGTGCTGAGGTGTAGTCGTGGTGTAATAGTGGTGTGTGTGGTGGAGGTGTAAGTCACCACGCTGGTGACTGACATATGACGCACCTCGGTGGTCGTGATTGGTTGCACGTGTGTGTGATACACGTGTGTTGGCACGTATGACACGTGCGTGATGAGCACGTGTTGTACCCCCTTGGGCCGGCCCCCACACTGTCGCCACCCGTCTCCGTCGCAAGCCGGTTTGTTGACAGTGTCCACCAGGTGGCGTGATTGTCGTGGTTTGTGTTGCGACACAGCGGCACTGCCAATTGTTAACACATGGCCGGATTGATGGCTGTTGTCGACGTAGCTGGGTCGTTGGTATTGCTCGTCTAATTGAGTGATGACTGAAATATCAACCAGATCATTGCCGTTTCTCCCGTCTGTCTGTGTTTTGGTCCCGGCGTTGTTCGGCATAGTCTTATCGATCAGTTGTTGGTCGTTTTTCTGCTGCTCCTGCTGTCTCAGCTGGGATTCGGAATGGCGGTTGTCTGTGGCGGTCACTTGTGGTTGTCTGAGAGAGTCAGTCTGGTTGTTCATTGCTTCCGTATGAGCCAATATTGGTCCCACGAGCGAGAATATCGCCAGGGCCAATACAATGAAACTGCGCGTCACAACACAAGCGAGCATTTACGTTCAACACGATTATTTTAATTATGCACAATAAACACAAACAAAGGCGCACAACAAAAACAAGCACGCAAACAAATTACATTTCGATGAACCTGACCTGACCGTACACAACATTTCACACCTGTCATATTTTTTATATTTCTGACATAAGTGAACGTCAAGAAGCTACTGATAGGATATTCGGTATGGTTCAAGGATATTCAAAGTTTTTCTATTCAAAATGAGGAAATGCTTCTCCGTTTCAATTTTGGAAAATTGCAGTCTTCACTGTTACAAACGATATCGTGCTTGTTTAGAATAATCGCCTATATTTATTTACTGTAAAATAAAGGTTTTTATTATGTTAAGTTTAGGTTTTATCTGCTTCTACTTTCGGTTGGTGAGAGATGTACTCAATAATGTTACTTTGCACAATTCTGGTTCATAAACGGTGTCACACACGATACTAGATGAGACGAGATGGTTGCAATTATACTCACATATTTGAGAAAGCTGACTTGAGCAGCATAGTTGGTTGCACAGCGTACCACAAACACCAGTGCACTCACGATCACTCACTGGATCCAACTATTCAGTGGTCAAATCGTCCAGTGTGAGGTCACGTGACCAAGGTCATCGCGCCAAGCGTCCTGGTCATGTCACGCCCTTCATGACTATTAGCATGAGCGTTCACAGAACCTCTTATTTGAAGGGCTAAATGATGCATCATAACGACACCATTTAGGCTATGTGGGTTATGTGGCAATATAACCCCATATGGGTTACATGACTCACCGAACCACTTAATTTGTGCCCCCTTCTACATGGTAATATTTTCTGTGTCTTCTCTGAGCTGCACTGGAAATGATAAGATAACGTTATTGAGTGATCTCGTAGGATTTGTGTGTGCGTGTGTGTCTGGGTCCATGTGCATGTATTTGTGTGTGCGTGTATGTATTGACAATAATGTGCGCAATAACGTGGTTTTATCAGAATCGACCACGACTAGATCAATCACTCCCTAGCCAGGGGTCTTGAATTCATGAGTGTGTGTGCGTGTGCTGAATATTCTGGGAGGTTTTAGTTCATGAGGCGTGTGCGGTGTGTCAATACCTACATGTTCGTATTTCCGTAGTGAGTCTGTAATCAGTAAACATCTGTAAACTATTTTGGCCGAATTATTATATCAATCTGTTTTCATCTCATTCTAATCTGATTAGCTTTTCATAATTATATTTCGTAAAAATGGAAGCATTTTTTTACAAGTTTTTACATATATATATAGATACTCAGGTTTTGTTTGAAAGAATAATTGGATTTTTAACAGGGTATGTTTCATGCATCGTGGTTTTAATTACACAGATCATTTGCCTAGGCTCCATACTAACCATTTCGTACTTTGCTTTTTTCGGCTGTCTTGATAAATTTTCCCCCCTAATATGGACCACACAGAGTGCGTGACGCGACAGTTTGACGGCGGCATCATGGGAAACATGTACCAGCAGAAAACTTCCACTTGTAGCATCAGCAAGAACGACTCTGTCATGGACTCAGGGTACCGCAGGGACTTTGGCCGTCCCATCAGGGTCCCATTCACCGGTCGTCAGCGGGAGGTCAGTGGGCGAGGCTTGCTGGTACCTATATTACTGCACGGTGCCTTGTTAATGCTGGCGCCCCTGCTGGTGTACATGTGCACGTGGCTACTGGTGATGGTCACCTCCAGTACACATAGGAACTGGTGGCCTGCCACCGCCGCCATCCTGAGTCTTCACGTGCTGCTAGTGGGATACCTGCTGACCACGCTGCGGGAGGTGCGAGTACAAGGTGCCGTGCCTGTACCTCGCTGGCTGTCTCGTGCTGAAGCCGAGCGACGGCGCCATGAGCACGTCGAGTAACGGCCCCATTTCATCTCTGAGCAACCCGGCCTAACCAGTCGTCAACATTCGTCACCGATCCATTTTGAAAATAAGTCGTGGTCTCCGTATTGAGATTTGTGATGCTTTCGAAAGTGTGAATAATTGAAAAACATTTGATTTTGTGTATCATAAAATACGCTTCATGCCATATTGTCATCAACTTGAAATGTTTTGAGATGCAAATATAAACTTCACGAGGTTCACGAGTTTAAGGTATGTTGTGAGGTTTTTCTGGCTGACGTTCCCAAAAATCCCCTCGGTGGTCATCGGAACTAGACCTAAGCAGATTCAAGTCTGTGATGTGACATGAAGTAGCGTGCGCGTGTGGAAGCGAGGGTATCATAACGGGATAAAAGTGACGTCACAGGCTGTAAGAACAACAGGCACAACCAGTCCACATTAGAGCCTAACTGATACGCAAACCAAACCCAACCCTCGTCTTATCACCCAGGACATTTCCCCAACAAATTCGCACACAAAACAAAGAGCAAGAATCGATTCATTATAATTTAACAGTCACATTACTGAGACACATTTGTGCAAACAAACAACAAACCAACAAAAAATCAGTCACCTGTCGGAAAGAAGACGCACACAATTGACACACGACATAACCTGTTGTGAATTGTTCTGGTGCGTGCTGTGCTGTTATTGGTGGAATGAGAAAGGAAAACTGGGCGCATAGTGAGTGTACACAAACCAAACACTCACCAATCATAAGAGTCATCACAATGCATTCATTGCAAACACACACACACACACATACTCGCTTAATTTACAAACAATGCCGATTATCTAAACACACATACGTACGAGCACTCAGCAGCCTACAATTCGTCTTTGTCTGCTTCTTCGGCAGGAGGCGGGGGAGCCCCGCCAGCACCCTGGTAGATCTTGGAGACGATGGGCTGCACCACGTCCTCCAACTCCTTCTTCTGAGCCTTCAACTCGGACGTATCGGCATCCTGGTGCGAATCGAGCCACTTGATCTTCTCGTCGAGTGCCTCCTCGACCTTGGTCTTGTCGTCCGACGACAACTTGGCGCCCAGCTTCTCCTTGTCGTTCACCTGGTTCTTCAGTCCGTACGCATACGACTCGAGCTCATTGCGCGCCTCAACACGCTCCTTCAACATCTTGTCGTCCTCGGCGTACTTCTCCGAGTCCTGGATCATGCGCTCGATGTCCTCGGGAGTCAGTCGGTTCTGGTCGTTGGTGATGACGATCTTCTCCTTGGAGCCGGTGCCCTTGTCCTCGGCCGACACCTGCAGAATGCCATTGGCATCGATCTCGAACGTGACCTCGATCTGCGGCACGCCGCGTGGCGCCGGCGGGATGCCGGTCAGGTCAAACTTGCCCAGCTGATGATTGTCCTTGGTCATCGGTCGCTCGCCCTCGAACACCTGGATGGTCACCGTGTGCTGATTGTCTGCGGCCGTGGAGAACACCTGCGACTTCTTGGTCGGAATCACTGTGTTGCGCGGGATCAGCTTGGTCATTACGCCGCCCACCGTTTCAATGCCCATGGTCAGCGGGTTGACATCGAGCAGCACGATGTTGCTCGTGTCAGAGTCCCCACTGAGAACGCCAGCCTGCACGGCCGCGCCATATGCCACCGCCTCGTCCGGGTTGATGCCGCGACTCGGCTCCTTGCCGTTGAAAAACTCCTTCACCAACTGCTGTACCTTGGGAATACGCGTCGAGCCGCCCACCAACACGATCTCGTCGACGTCCTTCTTCTGCATGTCAGCGTCCTCAAGCACCTTCTGCACCGGCTTCATCGTCGACCGGAACAGATCCATGTTCAGCTCCTCGAACTTGGCGCGCGTCAACGTCTCGGAGAAGTCGTTGCCCTCGAAAAAGTTCTCGATTTCGATCTTGACCTGGTGCTGCGAGCTGAGACTGCGCTTCGCCTTCTCCACCTCGCGTCGCAGCCGCTGAACGGCGCGGTTATTGGTGCGCACGTCCTTGCCGTGCTTCTTCTTGTACAACTTGATAAAGTGCTCCATCACGCGCTGGTCAAAGTCCTCGCCGCCCAGATGCGTGTCGCCGTTAGTCGACACCACCTCGAACACGCCGTTGTCGATGGTGAGCAGTGAGACGTCGAACGTGCCGCCGCCCAAGTCGAACACCAACACGTTCTTCTCGCCCTCCTTCTTGTCCAGACCGTAGGCGATGGCGGCCGCCGTCGGCTCGTTGATGATTCTCATGACGATCAGGCCGGCAATCACTCCGGCATCCTTGGTGGCCTGGCGCTGCGCGTCGTTGAAGTAGGCTGGCACGGTGACGACGGCGTGCGTCACTTTCTTGCCCAAGTACGCCTCGGCCGTCTCCTTCATCTTGGTCAGCACCATGGCGGATATCTCCTCGGGAGTGAACATCTTGTCCGAGCCGCTCACTTCGACCTTCACGTGCGGTTTGCTGTTCTTATCCACCACCTGACACGACCAGCACACACACAATTTTGCATTTGGACGACAGTTGCAATGTGTCTTACACCAAACGTTTCTAAGGTGCTCAATCAAGTCCTTAATGAGTAGACATTTCAAGGAGGGGACATTCTAATGAGTTGAACGAGAATCCGAAGGCGAATAAAAAACAAGTCCGCCAACTGTTTATAATAGCTTGATTTTTCCTATGCTGGCAATAATTCAGAGAGAAGAGCGAACACAAATAGAGTATTGTAGAAGAGACACACAAGCACATATATAGAGAGACACACGGACACAACGCACTCACCCTGAACGGGAAGAACTTGGCATCAGCCTGCACCGACTTGTCGGACCACTCGCGACCAATCAGTCGCTTGGCGTCGAACACCGTGTTCTCCGGGTTGGACGTCAGCTGGTTCTTGGCGGCATCGCCAATCAGTCGCTCGTGGTCTTTGGTGAAGGCGACGTAGGACGGCGTGATGCGGTTGCCCTGGTCGTTGGCGATTATCTCAACACGACCGTTCTTGAACACACCCACGCTGCACACACGCAAACACAGACACAGTTAGAGAAATTGTCATATGACGAGAGGCTAGCCAAGCTTGAGTCAATTACACTGGAGAAAAGAGAGGGCTTCATAGTTTTGTTAAAATATATAAATGGGACTGATATAAGGTTTGAAATGTCTGAATATGAAAAAATGATAAGCGTGGGCACAACAGGAAGCTACACAAAATTAACTGTGGCAATGATTTGAAGAAACTGTCTTCCATTTATGAGCAGAATTTACCAGGAATACGTGGTTCCCAGATCGATACCAATCACAGTTCCAAGGTCTTCTTTCTCCTTCTCTGCGCTGAACGCAACCGCCAACAGCACAAAGCCCAGACTCAACCGGACAATCATGGTAAGATTTCGCTGAAAATTCGAAGGGAATAAACCCGGATCACAACTATGCACGCTGAAAGCACACAATTCACGGATGAGTGATTAACAAATAAGAATCAAACACTGACACTAAATAATGACACAAAAATAATTATAAGGACACCGAATGATAAGAACAATTGAACAAGAAAAAACAGCAGCCAGAAGCACAACTCAATAATGCCTGTATAAAAAGTTCCAACTAACAATTTCAACTCACCGATATATATATCCGAAGTACAAAAGCTAACTCGCCAACAGACACACCACGGAAACCAACGTCAAACCCAACAATAGACAAACGAATGTCCGAAACAACACAACCAAATCCAACACCAGTGTACACGTCAGCGCTATACGTGTAACGTTTCCATCCACCGGTTTCTAGATGCGTGGCCTCTCCTGATTGGTCGATGTTATCATGACGTCAGGTCTTTCGCAATTAAGTTTGTCTGCATTCTGGCACACTTCGAGCAAAATGATTGGTCCACGTCTGATGATATGACGTCATACGTAGTTCACGAGACATTCTATCACGTTATCTATCAATATATTTATTAACAGTACCTATTCGATCACGCTAATTCATCAATATCGATTATATCTAAAGCTATGAGAATGTTAGGTTAAGTTAAGCTTGTGTGCGCCGTGATTGTTTACTGACTGGATAATTCATATATAGTTAAATTGTTATCTGTTAACTGGTATGCCAATTGATATGTCATATAATTAATATTTCAATGTATTTATATCGTTGTGAAGTCGCTTTGTCAATGCTTACACAATTAATTGGTCTTGAGTTTGAGAGAGAGAGCAGAGAGAGAAGCGATTGCACGGAGGGGTTTGTGTTGCGTATTTCGGTCATTATGCACATGGGCTCATGAAGCAATCATTAACTCCGTGGCTGGATGATAATTTACCTAGGAAAGCGCAGCGAGTAATCGAGACTCTAAGACTGAGATGCACCTATGTCAGCAGCATCTCAGTCAGCATATAGGTGGCGATGTTTTTTCCATTCAATGTTTGTGCGTTATCCTAAACTGTCGAACTCCTCTCACGTAGTGATATAATCACTGAATGCGAGTTGTATGAGGTCTCGCGGCAACCTTCACGAACTGCCACTCCACAAACATCCATTTTAATCTCATCAATGTTTTACATCCTGACCATACCAACTCGATTCAACTTCTCGTTGTCCTGCTCTTAATCAATCTTCTTGGTCATCCAAATCCTTTTATTTATCAGCTCCTCGTATCTATAACTCGCTTTCATCTTACTTCCACCACAAGTCTTCGTTCCGATCCTTTCCTGCTGATCTTCTGTTGTATGTATTAGTGTTATGATATTTACTTATTGTGTGCATTTGTATGAATGTGTGGTGCTACACAACTTCCGTCTCGCGCCACCTCGCGACCCTTCCAGCGCTATGTACGCCTGTTTGTCTGTATGTCTGTGTGTCATGTTTGTCCGTGTCATTGTGTATGTGTTGTAGGAGCATGTGTGCGTGAGCTTGTTTGTACGTGTGTCCGATCATCCTGTCCTGTTATGTCTGTACTTGTAAATACAGTCGGTCCAAAGCACTCACGTTATCAACTTGTGTTGTTCCGTGGCTACCCAAACGCCACAAATGAAAGAGTCTTGCGTATGAAAGCACGTTATATATAATTATGCTGTAGAATTGTGTATTGCGTATTGACTAATGTTTGTTGTTGCCATGGGAACGGTTGAGGGAATGTTGAATTCTCACAATGTGCGCTGTTGTTGTTCGGAGTTGAAATCATACTGACGTGTTTTGTGAATACATATTTTTCACTTCATAAATATCTGCTCACTCGTTATCTCGATGTTAAATGTATGATTTGTTCTTGGTTATGTGTGTTGTTCGTGCTGATCGTCCTGTGTTGTGCCCTCGTTGTTCTTGCTTGATATTTGTATTTTCAATCACTGTGAATTGTCTGCTTTCGTTGCTTCGTCCGTCTTTGCATCTCTCGCATTCGTCGGTGTCTGGTCAGGCTTCGCCCTGCTTCTGGTAACCGTGTAATTCCAGTACAACCAGATTCATGTCGAGTCGTCGGCGACTAAACCGGCTCCCCCACTATTCTGCAGTGAGGAGGGTGGCTAGACATCCGACAGGAATAAAAACAAAACCTGTTTCAAGGGCCGATGAGCTATCTGATAGCCAACGGCCATCTAGCATGTTCTGCCACTTCCCTTCCAGCAACTACTGCCAAGTGCTAGGGGCGCGATAATTCAGCTGTCTTCTGTCCTATCCCTCTCCCGAAATAATAAAAATTGTAGGGTATGGGTTAAAAACCAAAATTCCCAATTTTGAATCACATGAAAGTAATTCTAAATCTGATTGCGTTTTTTTTACCGCTTGATATAAATCACGTTTCTTTATCAAATTAAATCATATAATGAATTAAGATGAGTGTTGGAAAATTTATCAATAACAAATTTATGATAACTGCATCATACTGTTTTGTACAGCCATAAAATATTTTTATAATACTAGGGCATCCTAAATCAATTATTCCGTAAGTTTGAACTTCGAAATTTCTGCATCAACAACAGCTTCGAAATAGACTATTACGTGGGGGTTAAGTGATTGTTTGTACAAATACAGTTTCAGGCGGAAAATATTCCCGGTTGATAAGTGGTGGGTATTCATAACCTCTATCTAGTTTGATCTCTCATCTGCCTTTGACCTGGTTGTTGTTGGTTAATCACAATATTCTTATCAAAGATCTCTCCCTTAGGTGTGTCATCTACAGCCCTTGCCCTTGCCTTAAGCCCTACCTTTCTGATCGTTCTTTCTCTGTGCATTTCAATTCCTCTCAATCTCGTCTCATTCCTTTAGTTCGAGGTGTCCCCCAAGGCTCGGTTCCTGGAACATTCTTATTTAACCTTTATATGTCTTCGCTTTGCTCTATCCTAAGACACGATCTCCATCGTTTCATATCTATACGGATGATATCCAACTAATTCTTCCTCTTCTTCTTCCTTATTCTAATTTTCTTTCTGATGTCCTTTCCGATATCTCCTCTTGGTGTGCGTCTCGTGATCTCATGCTTAATACTTCTAAGTCGGAATTTTCTGTCTTTTATCCTCCACGGATTGTGCGTTCTTTACTTCATTTTCCTCTTTCTTTGTTTGTCCGTAATCTAGGTATCATTATTGACTAATCTCTTTCATTTTCCGTTAATACCCCTGTTGCGCGTTCGTGTCATCTTATTCTTCGTTCGTTGTATCATCCGTCCCTTTCTTCATCAGTCTTCTGCCATCAAACCAATTTATTCTTTCATCTTCTCTAGATTACTATTGTAACTCTATATCATCATCATTTCATCATTTATTTTGCTTTTCACAATACACAATTTCAGTATACAATACAATACACAAAGGGCAGGGCATGATAATCCGAAAGGATTGTGTAGCCCGCGATCAACATACAAACAAACCGTACAAGAACTATATAACACATAGACAAAGTGTGATATGTGGGTAAACAAGACACAGAACGTCATATATCTACATGTTCCTCGCTCTTCTTTAATAATCATCCAGTCTATAATAAATAGATCATGTCGTTTTGTGTTATCTCCTACTCCTTGTCTTCACACTTCCTCATTTCTATTAAAACTCCGGTGGCTTCCAATGATTCCTCGCATACACTTCAAAATCTGCTGTCTTATTTACAAAATCCTACATGACTCTCGCCAATCGATCTACCTATCCAATCTGCTCACACCTAGCGACCTCATATCTCGTCATCCTTCACCTCTTTCCTGTCCTCGTGCCTGCAATGAATCTTCTTGGTCTAGCTAATATTGTTTATTTTATGCTCCCCGTCTCTACAACGGCCTTCCTCGTAGCCTCATCACTTCCTCTCAATGTCTTGCTGCGTTTTCAACTTCTCTCCTCATGTATGTATGTATGCGTGTATATGTGTATGTGTGTATGTACGGATATGTGTTTATGTGTGTGTATATATGTGTTGAATATGGGTACGTGTGTGTACGTGTATATGTGTATGTAAGTGAATTTTATGTGTGCGTGTGTATGTATACTTGTGTTTGCCGCCTGTCTGATTATTTTGTTGCGTTGTTTATTTGCTCTTTGCTGACTATTTGCTATTTGTTTTACATCATTCGCGCGTGTGTTGGTATGTGCGCTCTACAAACATATTTTGATGTTTGAAATTTGCGCTTATTTTCGTATGGGTATGCATTTCAAGGTTTGATTCTTTACTAGAAATCGTTGCGGTTGGTTTCTCTCGTTGCTTTGTCCATTATATACTGCCAGATTCTAGTTAAGTACTCTCATCTAAGATATCGTCGAGTGTTTTTGTTATACGATGCTGTGTTTGTGTCTGCTTGTACGACGTGATGTGTTTGGCCGGCATCCGCCTCCACAATTAGTTTGTTTTAAATTGAGCGTTGACCGGTGAGTGATTGCGTTTTTCATCTAATACCATTGTATCGTATTGTATGAACTGTTCGGTTCGTTTGTGTATGTTCTAGTTTTTGTGCGATTTGTTTCTCTAGAAAGTCTTTGCCACCTTATCAGTCTATATGCGCTTTTCTCAGGAAAACACGTCTGGTCGGAGTATCCGCTCGGATTCAGTATGGTGAAACTGTACAGTGTTCAAGAAACAGTCGACTATCTAGAGAGCAAGTTTGACGTGTTGAAAACTGCCATCCACTTGGATGTCTCTCTGAAGGATGACCACGAGCTGGAGGGTATGAACGCTGCTCTTTGTGAGGTGGAAAGTCAGTTGAACCAGATGAAGATATGGATTGCCGATGAACACCACGAAATTTCCTCTTCTTGTGTGAGTCACACTTGATAAGCCAGTTCAGTTGACGGTGACAGTGTTTGTGTTGTTTGTCATCGAGCTGCTAATGTTCTCAGCGCATTCAATACTCTATCATGCTCATGTTTTATGGTGGTATTTCTCTGTCGTACTCCATACGCTGATTCGCTCGTATTATAAAACTCACGTACTGGGTATGTGAAAAAATATAATATTTGGTTATTTACCTTTAGTAAGGTCATTTGGTACCCATGCGGGTAATAAGACCATTACCAAGGATATTTATGTCGAGGCTTTTCGTGGCAACTCATCAGGTCTTGGTTATGGTTATTTTTGGTGCGAGGTAGTGCTTCTCATGCATGTATTGTCATGTGTTTATTCAGCAATGTTGTACAGTTTATATCTACCACGCCTTCACTGTTATTGTTGTAATGGCCGTTTTCATGTCGTTTTTCTCTAGTAAGATAGCTGTCAGTTGTACAATACTGCAATCACCAATGCGCGATATCGCTGTTAATATTGTCAACTATATCGAATGTATTTGTATTGACGTTCTATGGCGTTCTGTTGTGTTAAACTCAGAAAGTTCTCGATATGATTAAGCACGAGAAAACGAGATTGCAACATATCCTGGCGAATCTTCCGACGAGTTTTGTACAGGCTACCACTGTTAAAACAGGTTCGAATACTCTGTCTTGCTCCAATAGTTTGTCTATGGCCATGCAGCTCTGGCAACAGTCAATTCATTTGTTGTATAATTTGTTTATGATTATTGGTTGTTTGCAGCTCGTCCATGTCCCGATTTGCCGGCTGTGCAGAACACCGCGTCGCTTGCTGTCCCGGGCGATGTTGCCGGTCCGCTGCGCAACTTGTCCGCTTCTGAGTTGGCGACAGTGCCGACGTACATGCGCGGCCGCATAACGCCGTCGCAGATCACTCAGTTTGTCGAGCTGTTTAACAGAGTGTTGGCAGGCAGGCGCGCGCTGCTGCGACGACCCCGTTCTCAACTGTCTGCCAGTGAGAAGCACACGTGGCTGGCGTGTCGGAGAGAAGTGGCTGCCGACAACAAAGGTCTCTGATAACTGGTGCATGCATTTCTCCTAGCAATCGATCTCCGTCTACTGCACCTAGCACCTGCACTAGGTGTATTTGCTTCAAGTATCTACTTTCGTTTCTATTTATTAGTCATTGTTATGTGAACTTTTAGTATTTGTTCGCCTTTTTTCATCTGCTTGGTTGCTTGGTTTTGTTTTTGTGCAAATGTTTGTGATAATCCTTACATATTGAAAATATTTATGCCAATTAAGGTGAGTCCATTGGTAAATCGTGATTACAATTATTAGGAGAATAAGCAGAATATCTGGCGATAACATTGTGACTGGTTTCATAGGTAAGTTATTTGTGTCGGAGGCCGATTTCAAGCGGTTTTCGGGCGTTGCTCTCAGCAGAGTGCAGCATCAAATCTTCGTTGTTCTGCGCCACTGTGCAAGACTGCGACATGTACGCGTTCCAGGTGCGACCGTTTGCTACGTTGTTCTCTAACTTGGGACGGCCCCGCATTGCTGTTACCATGAACGTTTCTATGGTGTGTTGAAATGCCACATACTGTTTCCTGTGTGAACTAAAACTGCCAATTTCGTGTTTCATTGAGGGCAACGCGGGTGGAGTTATTTAGTTAAATTTGCTAGAACTCACACTTGGTACACACGGAGAGAGGCACGTAGAACTCCCGCACTAGAACGCACAAGCTTTTATCCGACTAATAACACTACTCTTCAGGCAAAACAGCATCGGTTTGTATTACGAAGAACCACTCGACAAGAGTATAAGCCAGAGAATAGACAAAGTACCGCTTAGTACACAAGACAATTATATGGTCAACATTCACACGTCGTCCAGGAAAGACAATGGTGCATGATTGGCACCACGCAAGCAATCCTAGCTTGATTAAGACGCCAATGTGCTTATTTACACGACAGCCTTCGAGCGTAAGAACAAACATTGACACACTCAAAGATCAAGAAGGTTAGCGCCGCACAACGCTGAACGTCTGACAATGTAATTGGAAAACAAACTGCAAAATACGGGATAAACCTACACACCCTCCCGCAACATTGAAGATGGATGCACACCAACACACTGCAACACTCGAATTGTACAGCTCAACGACAAGCGCGATGTAGCGCACAACAGATACTGATCCACCGAGAAAAATAAGAGCGTCAGAATAATACATTGTGAAGTAGGCGCGCAAATCGCACAACAAACAGCAAGTAGATCACACCATTATGCCGAGAACGCGCACAGCACGCGACACCCGGACGCGACCAAAACGACGCACTTTGTCGTAGCAGCTCAGTGCGAGAGCTGGTCGCTAGTTGGCAGACCAGTATCCTGTCGAGTATCCTGGCTTGATCGCAGAAGACTTGACGACCGAGCCTGTACTGGGTCCTGCGGCCACGGCGTTATGAGACACCGACGACGGCGCACGCTGCATACCTGCCGTCGAGCCGCCGCCTGTCTCGTGCGCATGGTGCGAGTGGTGCTGCTGCACGGCCGCCGGAAGATGGTGATGGTGGTGGTGATGATGACCGACCATCTGCGACGGATGTTGCGGCGCCAGTTGCTGGAATATCATGTGATGCGAGGGGTACGGCCCCCCTCCACCGGCACCCGCCTGACCAGCCGCCGCAGGCATACCGAACGGCGGAGGAGTGGCCGCGTGAAAACCCTTATTGTCGAACGACTTACTCAGCTGTTGCATTTTACCGTAGACGTCGGACGCTGCGCCGCCACCCGTTTTGTGATTTGCATGCGAGCCGGCAACTGCGGCCATATTGGCAGCCGCTCCTAAAGCCGCGCCGCCAGAACCGCCGGTCGCCGAGCTGACACCGCCGGCGCCAGAGCCGAACGGCGACTTGTAATCAACCGCGCTGCTCGAAGCCAAAGGGTCGAAAGCGGCCGACGGAACGGCGCCGTACTGCGCAGGCGCCGCACCAGAACCATAGCTAGAACCGGTAGGCATGGATCCACCGCCGCCGCCCAGTTTCTGGTACTGCGACGAGGCAGCCGCAGGTTGCGGGTGCGGGGGAGCGTTGGTCACCTGCGGCAACTGCGTGTAGATGCCGTATGGCGTCAAGTAGGGATAGTAGGTGTAGTTGGGCGGTAATGTTGCGGCGTTGAAGAACTGCGGCTGCTGTTGCGATGGATTCTGCCACACACATACACACACACACATGTCGGCAATAGGAAACAAAAAGCGCCCACTACGAGAATGTACCACGAAACCGTATGTTAAGTATGTTAAGTTGTTGTATGTCAAGTTGATGTTGGTGTTATAGGGTTGCACCGGACTGCTAGATCACACGGTCCACCCCAGTACATGCAACACAACGAGAAACTCAAAATACAATGTTGTCCTTGTCCATGGTTGTCTTTTACTGCTTCAAGGATATTCTTCATTCAACATTCGCTACGTCTGAATCACCAGATTATCATGAGGTGTTTAGCACCTTCAACAATTTAGTTTTGATAGTGGTAGATATTAGCACAATTAACGATAATATAATGATGCAGGTTGATGTTAAAAACTGGCTGTAAAATTCAGAATAATGACCGTTAAAAATTGAACGGCATAAGATAATTTCCTACTGCAGCTATTCTGCTTGTTCACGAAAACTCTCATATGCCGTTGTTGGAAAGTTAACTGAAATTGAAGCAAAGTCGAATCTGCCATACTCTAGAATTCGGGAGCTATATCTGGTAAATATTTCGATAGTTTAAAATATAACACAGTTGAGCGTACCTGAGGCTGCGAAAGAGCTGAAGAAATGGGCGAGTTGTTTTCTTGTTGTCTGCTGAATTTGCCACTGCCGTTGTCAGAAGTGTAGGCGGCCGCCGCCGCGGCAGCAGTTACTGCCGCTGCTGGGTTGGAGTTGGTGAGAGAAGCCGGCGCGTCGCCACGAGCCTGCTCGCTCACCCCTGAATGCTGCTGCTGCTGCTGCTGCTGCCGACAACCAAACAAACGTACAAGCACGTGAATACGACCACTGCCAATCAAGCGAACACAATAACAGCTTGAGCAGAGAAAAGACCAGATGCGATCATACCAGATGCGGAGGAAGACGTTGTTGCAGTGAGTGAAGATCCTCATAGCCGGTGTAAATCTGCTGCACTCCGGCCGGCGGATAGAACGCTGCTGCAGTGGGTACCCCCGCGTGCTGCCCCATGAAATACTGCATGGGCACGCCAGGAGGCAGTGCCGGCACGCCGGTAGCAGCGCGAGACGAGGAAGTTGCCCCAGCTGCCACCGGCGCCAGCTGTTTGTGCAGCGTGGCAGCGGCGGGTGCGCTCGCGCCGTTGTTGATGACCGACGACGACAGAGACGAAGAAACACTGGACACGGCACCGCTCGACGACAAGCCAACACCCATGCCCGACTCCAGCTAGCACATTGAGAACACGCAGCAAAATGATAATAACACAACCATACTGTACCATTCTGGTGCTTATCTCCTTTCATTCTGCAGATATTATGTGAACGAAGCATTTAATAAATCAATCAGTTGAACGTTGAATGCGTACCTGTGAATTTTTGGACGACGGAGAAGCGGACAGAGCGCTGGCCAGCTTGTCTTTGATGGACACGCCGGCGCTCAGATACCCGCCGCTCGAAGCAGCCGCCGCCGCGCCGTTCACGTAGCTGCCGAACCCAGGCGCCGGCTGGCCGCTCAACGTGCCGCCGGCTGCAGTCTGTTCGCCGGACGACGGCGGCAGGGCGGCCGGCGAATCAGCAGTAGATAAATGATACATTGATGAAGTGGTGGCGGCCGAGGCGGCGGTCTGCGTCGAGCCAATCGACTGATACGGCGGACCGGCCAGTAGCGGACCGTTGCCAGCACTCGACGACGTTTTGTGGCTGCTGACTGACGACATAGGCTGCTGCTGCTGTTGTTGAGCAGAGTAGAGAGGCGACGCCGAACTGCTGCTGGACGCATGAAAGCCAGCAGCAGAAGCGTTGACGCCGCTCGATGACAGAGAAGACAACACCGCCTGCATCACCACGCACACTCGACTAAACAGAGGTTCAATGGCGTGCAATAAAACAATTGGACAAATAATGGATTATTGAGGCTAGTAGTTGCCAAATAATTTCATCACGACCGCTCTGGTGAGCATTACCAGACCCAATCACCTAAAAGCAATTTAGAGTGTCTATTTATATCGAAAACAATCAACTAACTCAGTGAGGTTACTTTCGCTAGAACATTGAAACTATTTCTCGTGAAATCATTCAAGGACTCGCGACTCATGCATAAAACTTGCGCGACCAAGTTTGCTTGACTAGTGTTTCTATAAGAAAGGCTGGTCTGAGTTCAACACGAACACTCAAATGTCAACGCAGAAAGCAAACTGATGATAGAGAAAGTGACCGTGGTAGCAGTTCTGTCGCTGGTTAGATGACTCGACTGGCGCACGGACGAGGAGGCCGTCGTGCCTGACTGCTGCTGCTGCTGGGAAACTGACAGAAGCGAGGAATGCTGGCCAAATGCAGGCGTGCTAGTTGAGGTCGCTGATGCAGACGAACACTCAACCGAACTAGACAACGCACTCGTGCCAAAGTCCAGCCCGCCAAACTGCACACTCAAAGTACTGATCGCATCGGACGGCATTTCCACAGCCGACTCGGGAATCTACCGAACAATCGCACGAAACGAATTCAATCATACAGACCGTATAACAACTCAACAGCTTGGTGGAATGAGTGTTTCGGTTGAGTTGCGACTTATTGACTCAATGACTGCGCATCCAGTAAACTCAAACAGAAAACAACCCGCGAGCTTATGAATCGAGACAGCCAGAATATCTGAATCAGTGGAGAAACAAACAAATTGAACGTGCCGATGTATGACAAACAGCTTGAAATGAACAATGACCTTGGTGGACGTGTGCATTCGAGTCTTATGCGGCTTGATCTTTTGAGCAATGGACGACTGAGTGAAGGCGGTAGCAGACAGGGAAGCGCCACTGGTCTCAATATGATGTTTCAATGAGGCCGACACATTGTGTGACGAGGACTGCGTCGCCACTGTCAACACAACATACCCCCTTCATCTCACGCTGACTCACAACACATTCTCCACAGAGCAGGCTGCAAGACCAGTGTAGAAAGAAATCAAATGTGCGTCAATGTCATAAAACAGCCACATCGCGGACAGCATCAGCCGACTATAAAACGCTCATCAAAAACAAACAAAAACAAAACAAACAATATGCAGAAAATACAGTCGGCCTTCCAAATCGCGGATTCGAAGGGATCGAGGAGAAATTGCGCTATTTCGAGATATGTACTGCACCAATGACTGTCAACCTTGCTTCTGTGAATTGTTAATTGTTCACAAACTGTTCCCTTGTTATTCATCATTTTGCATCTTATATGATTCTTGATTATAAAATTTTCATTGCCCCAGAAAATTATTCAGCTGTGCGGCGTTCTCTCCTGGACGGCATGGTTTTGGTATGCTGCAGTTTGCAGGAGACCCGTTTCTTCAATGTTAAACACATCATTAGTCTGCGATGCTATAGTAATTTGAATGTTCATGCTAAACGAAGATTTAAATTCTTGCATGATTAATGTGCGAGATCCTCATATTATGTCTAATAATAGATATATGCCTGTGCATATGTCTATAGCCGGTCCTAATAAGTCACTCGTTTATACCAATCATCTTGCAAGAGTCAACTGTCTGTCGACTGCTGGAGTCAATATATTACATACGTCTTCTATTAAAGAAGCACACACACACACCCATTATTTGTTAGAACACTTCTACGTTATTTGGAGGTGTGATATATGTGTGGGAACAATACATAATTCTGCTATTTGGAGGTTTCCGCTATTCGGAGGTTTGATTTCCGCTATTCGGTGTAATTACCATGTATTTGATAGGTCTTTGATAGGGACCAATGAATTATTCCGCTATTTGGAGGGTAGAGTGTAATGCAGTACACTATTGACTTGACTGAAGGCACACTCACCAGCCGATTGCTCGCTGAACGTGTGCGCTGGTGCGTGTTGGTCAATGACATTGCCGTCCACGCTGCCAGCCACGCCGGCGTTCACTGCAGCCACGTCGCTGTAGCTATAGCTTACAGACGCAGCCGTCGAACAAACGACGCTCGGAGCTGCAGCAGCACACGTCCCCTGTGCGCCAGGCGACTTGCCGAGCAGAGAAGCCAGATCAAGACTGGGTCCCAGCACGCCAGTCTCGTCGGTCGAGTGGTCTGTGACAGTGGACGTGTTCACTGCGCCAGCACCGTCGACACTAGCACAACTGCTCGGAGTGAACACCTTGGTTTCAGTCAGCGGCCCGCTCCACTCGTCCAACTCGTCGGCTGTCGCAACTGTCGCAGCAGTGCCGTTCCACGCAGCTACATCATCGCTGGTCGTCCACGACGGGTCCAGGCCCCCCGACCACTCGTCGTCGCACGTGCTAGACGACACGGGCACGTCAGGTCGCTGTCGAGACTGGAAGACCCGCGCCAGTCCTCCCCGTCTACTGCCACGCCCTCCCCCGCGACCGCCACTGAAACTGTTCTTCTCGTTCTCGCGACGCTCGCGCGCCTTCCAGCCCGCGGCGCCGTGGTCCTCGCCCAGCGAGTGCTGGCGCCCGCGACTACTCTGGCCAAAACGAGCCGCGGCGCCACCACGAGCGCGAGCACGACCACGGACACCCACTGAGGCAGTGGCGGTGGCAGTTGACTCGTGGTCTTGCGCCAGCTCACGCTCTGGTGACTTGCCGCTGTCCCCAGTGACCGCCGCTTTCACTGGCTTCTTCTTTTTAGTCGACTCAACCCAAGTGCCCTGCTCAAGCACAACACGCGTGTCTCATAATACACGATCAGAGTGAGGTTATATCAGCCTAGTATTATCGAAAACAGAGTTGAAAGGCACCTGGTCGCTGCGCTCGAGGATCATGTCGATGGCTCGGCCCGGATCATCATCGCAGTCGTAAAGCGCAACGAACGCTTCATCCTTCGAACAGCCTGTCAGCTGTACAACCTGACCTATTTTCTCCTCGAGAACACGCTCTTCCTTCTGCACACACACACACACACATAAACCGAGTATAAAACAAAAATAGCAAGCTTTTCAACAAACACCAAACTGTGCGTGTGAGAAAGGCATAACATACAACAAATGTGAACGTACAGACACTGATCTGCATGTACCTGCTTAACATGGTTTTGATTGTGACTTTTATCAGTGACAGCGGCTGCCACATTGTCAGACTGTCTGCGACCATGCTTGCTGCGGCTCGCACGAGCCGAACTTCTGCTGCTGCTCATACTAACTGAAATACACAACAAAGTAATTGCTTCACTTAACGCATACAACACTCAGCAACAACATATTTGCTGATCGAGAAACAGAAATATACAGTAAAACTATTTGAACCGCACCCTGGGGGAACAAATGAGAATTTGAACACCACATCTAATTAAACGTCATTTAATGAAATCTCCCTTAACAATAGCTATGTATCATTGATTTTTATTAGTGAATTTGTTATTAGTTACCAGTCACCCTGTAATTGAGCCTTTTGTTAAATACGCATGCGTTATCTGTTTCAGAGGGTTAAAGCGGCACCTTCTAATTGAACACCACTTCAGGGGAAGGGTTGAAAAATATAATGTCATCAAAGGTCTATTGAATTATGGAGCGTCCAAGGTGAAGAGTTGTGTCATGAGTAGATATACGACCTAAAAAACCCGATGTTTTTTATAAAAAACCTCGACCAAAAACACGTTTTTTTGTTTTTTCAAGTCAAGCAAAGAATTCAAATTATGGAAATGATATATTTGCGATTTTTAATTAATTATTTTTATCAACACATGAGTTATTTATGCTATTAGTGACCCTATCAAATTGAAGTGTCATTAAATATGCGCAATAAGATTGTTATAATGTGTCTGAAAGCCCTAATATCATTGTTTGCACGGTACTGTGCGGCACTTCTATGTACAGTACAGCTTCGCATTCAATTATTGAGTGAATTTTTGTGTAATAAAGCAGGGTTTGAGAACCGTTTTTTTCTGGTAAAAAATGAAACTGTTTTAAAAAATCAAAAACAGGCTGCATAATTTTTATTATTTTTTTACACAATACCCTATTCATCCCAGAAATGAACTACGTTGATTATAATAACTTTCATCATTTCATTCATCGGATCAATTATTTGCAATTATATACAAGTACAAACACTGCAAATATTTACACAAAGACTACAAATATACGCACAAACTTAGTGTCCCTAATGAGACTACGAATAAAAGCGGGTCGCATTATTCAGAGTGGCAATCTTGACCAGAAAAACGGACAATATTTTCGTGTAGGAAAAAAACGATTGAGGAAATATATTTAATGTACAAAAAGGTATTTGAACACAAATAACTACATCAAATAAACCATCATTCATAAAACTAGTTCTAAAAACAAGTTATTAATAAAAAAGCAATTAATTTTGTTCAAAAAGTCTTAAAAAATCGATTTTGAAAAAACTGGTTTAAAAACAGTTTTAATCAAGAGGTTTAATCAGCCGCTTATACCAGCAGCCTAATTGATATACAAAAGGTATTTGAACGCACATCAATCAAATCTATCTTCCATAGAGACTGTTTTAGAAAGCATTGTTTCATTGAAAAGCGTTAGTTTAAATAAACTTTTGTCAAAAAACACTTGACCAACCAATTAACTTGTCTTGTTCTGCTGTCAACATTTTCTGAATCTGTACATTAATAAAACGAATTTAAAACCAGTTTTAAAAACATCATTGCAATTTTTCATAAAAAATCATGGCTTCTTTAAAAAACACATGATTACTCAATGAATTTGTTTTGTTCTGCTGACAAATTATTTCAAATACCCACAATTAAAACCGTCTTGAAAAAACATGGGTTTTATCAATCGAAAAACCTAAACCACCGGAGCCGGGTGCACTTTCAAACAGTATGTCATGATAAGATACGCTGAATAATACCACGTTCCAGCATTGAAGATGCAAGCAAATACATCGATCACAGCTAGATGAAAAAAAAACATGATAAAAACACAATACAATAGTGAAATCAAGACTCTTGAATAAGATATCATTAGGGATGCCAAAAGTTAATAGAGTTACTTTTTCACCTAAAGGTCACTTTTTCATAATCTACTAAAACTGCATGAAAAAGTTGTGTACGATTATTATTAAAAAAGTTATTAGGTTGCCAAAAGTTACTTTTTCATAGTTAGGTTATGTTTTGCTTTTAGGTTGCTTCCATCGTCAGGTTACCTTTTGTTACTTTTCTTGTTATTAGATCACTTTACCACGAAGTTTGGTGACTTTTTGTAGGTAAGAAACACAAGAACGGTATACATCAGGATAAATTAGGAAAAGAGATGGACTATTAGGTCTGAAGATCAACAAATGTCAAACTTTTGGCTTTTAAGATTTAGCAATTGATCTTCACCTTAATATCTGTGCTATTCGATATGTATACGTTTTTGGGTACACAGGATAGCGTCATTCCATTTAAGAAAATGTCTACGAACCGGAGGGTGTCGTGAGATGTTTGGAGCGTCGTATAGTACGATGTGTGAGCTCTCTACCAGATATTGCACTGTAGTACTTGACAGTACGCATTTACTTGAACAGGAATTAGCACGTGCTTTTCAGGGCGTGAGATAGCGCCATTTTCCCACGTTTAACATATATAAGACTATGAGCACAGGGTGCTACATATGGGAGGACGGGGGGCATTCACACATGCAGTGTTTACGCTCACACTAATATACAAGCTGTAGTACGTGCTATTTGATAAAAAGTTCCATCGAAACAATATAAAGAACATTATTGCGACCATTAATAAAACATATTTACATTTGCAATTAGTGTATTTTACCTTACTGAAATACACTAATTGCTTTCCGCTTTACATTACATTTTGATGGTTATGCTCCTTTTTGCGATGTTAGCCAAATCATATTAAGTCACTGTTGGTGGTTTGTTGTAAAAATGGTACCAGATCGAAGAGAGGGTGGAAAAATAGTACCAACTCGGAAAGAGGATAGAAAAGGACTAAGAAAGAAAAAATTAAAAGAAAGAAAGTAGTTTCTTCCATCAGAACTGCAAACAGAAATTGACCATTTTTGAAGGTCATTTTTAGGTTACTTTTTATGTTCACAAACAAACAACAAACAAACCGTGTATTTGATATAGCACACTAATCAGCAAAGGCGTGATGAACATGTGATAAAGCGATACAAGTGATAATAACATTACAACTCATAGGTTACTTTTAGGTTACTTTTTCTCGAAAATAAAGTTACCTTTTTCTGATTTTCAGGTTACTTTTTTGACAGCCCTAGTAATCATACGCACATACCGAAAACTTGACCCTACACACCAAACACCAAGAATACAAATATAAACATCAAGAAGAATTAATGTTTTAACTTATGTTATGTTTTAACTAACTAATGTTTTGAATGTTACTTAACTTAATCCTTACTTAGAAGTTGATATTTCAAGCCACGAACTATATGCATATTCTGAAGAAAGGCAAAAAAACAAGTAAATGGAAACCGGTAAGGTTTCCCTTTACTTGTTTTTTCCCAATATAATACCAATATCCCAATATAATACTGAAATAAAATATGGAAGCCATGCCGCGTCAAATTCGCCAATGCATACACAAACTTGAAAAACCGAAAATAAAACACCTTAATCGTACCCCAAATGAAACGGTACTAACAATTTTGACCGAAAAAATAACTAACCATATAAACCATGAGTCAAGAATAGCGAATAAAACACCCTACAATCGGCTCACCAACACCAACACGCGACATAAATAATACAACCGGTTTATGAATTTACACATATTGAGAGTTATACCCCAATATATACCCAGGAATAAAAATACCATATAGACCAAACACCGCAAATAATACATACAATGTCCACTAACCAATACAAAAAGACAACACCACCGCCAAGATGCAAACTACGTATTGCACGCGTTTGTCCTGGTCAACGCAGCGATGCCAAATTGTTCCAAGGAATAATGCTAAAATATACTCCTAGAAAAAGAATGAATATACTCCTAGAATATCTCCTAGAACAAAAGTCCTTCCTGAATTGGAGAAATTGTTATTACATAAGCAAGACCTATATCTTTTGCCCATTACCTCTCTGCACCTTTACCGTATTTATGTTTTATATCCTTCTTAGAAAAATAAGTTTAATCTATATTTTTTCAGTAAATTGGATAGAATAATCAGATTGTGCTATAAAAAAATGTAATTATTTATTCCATATCAGAGGAATTCGACAATGTAAGTATTTAGATGGAGCTTTTTTCCATTGGATATTTGTGTGTTTTCAAGATGAAACCCAGTCTTAGGTTAGGTTAGGCTAAGTTAGGTTAGGTTAGGTTAGGTTAATTTAGGTTATGACAGGTTAGGTCAGGTTAGGCTTGGATTAAATTCGATTGGCGTAGATTAGATTATGGCAGACTACCTAAACGAACCTAGTCTCATGATCAATCTTGCGCCTTCCTTGGTAAATAAATTTCTAGGCATTTAATTATTCATCTTTTTGTTGTTCCAAGTGCACTAATATGCTTCTGACTGTTCCATTTTCTTGTGTGAAAATTTCTTGCGTGATCGTATGCATGGTACCATATGCTCGTACAAAAATTGCCTCCTAATCTGGATTGATATACTTAAATATATTGTATTGTAAAAGCTTGTATTTAGAACACTAATAAATGACAAAGTAATTATACACACACTTATCAACGCACAATTAATCGTGAACATCAAATCACTTAATACCCCAATAATCTATTCAACAATATTTATTCAACCACTCAACGACTGCATCAGGAGCCAACCCAGGTGGATTATCACTCCTTATTGTTGCAGTCCCCCGCCCCCATTCTTGCCAAGCTACTACTGTTCTCCTCCGCACTTCCTCTACCATCCACCACAACAGTCGAGCCAACGCGTCCTGACACTGCAAATCTCCCCTACACAACATTGTTATATCATTGTCTCTTCAACACAATACCGTTAAATCAAAACATCCGCTCTCAGAATCACATGTACCTGAATATAATGTCGGTGAATCAGTTATGTATATTTGTATAATTTACAATATTATTCGCATGTATTTTTGTTTAGTTGAAATAGGAGGGACAAATAATATGATTATTTTTGGTATGTTTGTGTGATGAACACTTGTGGATGTTATGGGGATTTATTTGATAATTTTTATATCTATTTTTAAGTTTTTTGGTAAAATATTTGCCCATAAAGCAATTACAAAAGCTAATTCTTTTATATTGAATATGACGTCATATTTGCTGACTCAGATATACTGGCCCCAGGCGGTTGGTTGGAGTATTACGCTATGTATGAATGAACAAAGAACGCTATTGGTTGGTTGGCCGTCGGCTTCCGCCTTTATGTGTTTTTCGTTGTCGATTTTATGGTCGTTCTGCCATTGGGGTGCGTGTTAGTGAGGGATTGGTTGTTTGGTGCTAAAGTGGTGAAGTGTTTGCGAACACGTGGAC
The DNA here is from genome assembly GCA_916048095.2 of Sacculina carcini. Classification (NCBI taxonomy): domain Eukaryota; kingdom Metazoa; phylum Arthropoda; class Thecostraca; family Sacculinidae; genus Sacculina; species Sacculina carcini. The sequence continues at coordinate 70,552 of OU696583.1, read as the reverse complement.
TCGTGTTTTTGTGTGTGCTTGAACAATGATGGATAGCCAACATTATGGCATGGGTTACAATATGCACTCTGCTGCCGTCGATCCAAGTATGCAGACTAATGGCGATGTGGACCACTCCAAACAAGATATCAACGATATTTTGCACCAAATCATGTCCATTACTGATCAAAGTTTGGATGAAGCACAAGCCAGGTGGGTTGGTAACTGATTTCAGCAAATAGTTCGTATTCTCGTCGACTTTATTGTACTTTCAAGCACTAAGTGAATGTAGTTGGTGTTCATCCAGTGGGTAGACGCAGCTCTCTAATGTATATGGTTTTTATCTAACAAAAGTACAATATATGCCAAAAACATTAATTAAATAAACAAAATAAACATTTGTCAGACGCTCACTTTTTGGTGTCGTTTTGACGAGTAACTGGAAATATAATTGAAGCTGCAAGGTGAAAGTAGCGGTAACTGCTGAATTCAGAGTCGTTGCGAGGACTTATGAGGCCCCCCCGAAGGCAACACTTGGGGCCCCTCCCGAAGGCAACACTTGGGGCCCCCCCGAAGGCAACACTTGAAGTCCCCATTATAAATAAACCATCAAATAATAAATATATTTATTATACATGATCGAGATCAGGTTTTTTGTGCTGAAAAATGTTGAGCGATTAGCAGAGTATAGCGAGCAATTCAGCGTGCAATGTAGTGAGATACGCTTGCAGGCGGTACCGCTACACCTGACTATCGGAGGCTGCGTCAGCACATGCGATTCCATGGTGCCCACAACCATCCGTATATATGTGCAGAAAGTCCTGTCTGCTCTGGATCAATTCAGCAAATAGAGACTTAATATCTATGTCGGTCACATCGGTGTTAGGTCCTATATAGAAAGGTGACTCGTGACATCATTAATCTCGTCGGGGGAATGAACTGAGTGTTTAATGCAGTTTTCCGTGGTAAACGAGTTGTTCAATGATTTCACGCAGTTGAAAGATCGTTGTCCAATTGTTTGCAATAGAATGAGTCAGCGTGTTTAATATTGCGGTTGTTAATGGTTGAGGTTTGCCTCTAGAACACACCCAATAAGCCAGATACATGTGATTGTCACCGTGATTCATGCAACAATATAGTCCGCAGTCAATGAACGGCCACACAGTCAGTGACCATCTCCCGCTTATTGAATGTCCAAGTTGCACACTTACACGCATTCATTCAAGTGATTTTTCTATTCAATTCATTTAAGTGAATTTTTATTCATAACCTTAATTGTAACCCAACATCGCTAAATAGTACTTGCCCCAGTTTAATATTAGTCTAATTACGATTAATACTGACCGTTTTTCTCTGAGTAATAACCGAGCGTTTTAATTAAGAGAAGGCGAAGCCAATAGCAAACACTTCAATGAGCGTCTTTGGAATTTCATATTTTATTCAATAAATATTGCGAGTCTTCATGCATGTGCATGATTATATACACGTGCAGACATGTGGAACAATCATTGCGCATGTACAGATTAGTCAGGACCACGTGGACGAACGCACCACGGACTAGGGCTGGGCAGGAACCGTGAAAATTGATACTCACGGTTCCGGATCCGTAGGGCAGTGGAACCGTTGGAACCGGTTCCGCTTGGATGAAAAAATATATTTTCTGTGCGCATGTTTAGAGATCACCCAAAGGGAAAAGACACAAAAGAGAGTTGGCATAGATGAACGTGTGACTGGGAAAATAACAAATGTTTATATAAATTCAAAATTGTATTCAAAGTCAAAGTTCTATCAGTTTCATTATAGTGGGTATTCTCACAAAATTAAATTCAACATTTCATAAATTTCATTTTTGTGGGGGATCCTCCTTTTGTTTTTTTGGGTGAGTGAGGGATATAACTCTTGACTACTGCCCTGTAATTTGAAGAAAAGCTTTAATATTCAATGAAGACATGTACAAAGCATTAACATCTCTATATTCAACAACAGAAAAATGCATACAATGCTGACACAATAATGTGGCTAATGCTGCAAAAATGTGCTAAATAGTCAATGTACTTTCCAATATAAACAATGTTTGCGTATCACCTGTTACATAATATCTCAAACGAACAATAATTTGATTTCGGCTATTGCCCGAAAACGTTCGCTTATTCCGTAACGCACACGTTCACACACACATACACAAAACGCGTATATATTACACATTTTTATTCAAAAAGAGAATCATATTTATGTTTTCTTCTTTGAGACTGTTCCGTCTGTGTGATATCCATTCATCGGCTTTTGAAAATAAACGTTCAGATGGAACGGAAGATGCCGGTGTGCACAAATATTTTGTCCCACTTCATGTAGTCGAGGCAGTAACAACGCTCGGTCCCTCCACCATGATAATGGATTCACTTCTCGGGAGACGTGAAATGGAAAATATGAAAAATATGAATTTGAATAGTTCTATATCGAGGCATATTGGCAATTTCACAACAATTCCATATTAGCGATATAATGGGCGTTCTCGGGTAAAAAAAGTTACATTTGGGAAGAAGTATGTTAGTTATTCGTATGACTAAATGCTTAAATGATAAAGTATACGCCGAGTTCAATAAAAGAGTGATTTTCCCCTTAACGACCTCATTGAGTGATAATTATTAGATTCAGTGATGAATATTGTCAACATTTTCGTAATAATCGCAAGGTTACTAAGGCCCTCTGCTACGCTACTAATGTTGGAGCACTAAGAATAAATTGAAACTAAAAAATAAGAGGGAAATTGATAATAATGCCATTTTAATAAGTAGAAACAATTTCTAATATTAAACATTTATGCATGATAATGTATAGAAATAAAGCAAAATCAAATTTCACTCACCACTCAAGTGTACACGGTGGACCTCACTAGATTCAACTAAACAGCTCAAACACTAGTTGAAATGTTGGCGCTGGCAGTTTGACTGACAAATTATTTGTCCTTAGCCGCGTACAACCAAGGCAGCCTGCTGATTTCAGTCATAACAGATTCTGAGTGAAAACACGGTTTCCACACAAATATGACAGGATTCATCAATGTCCACACAATCTGACTTCCTTCCAGGATTTTCACGAACATTTCGTTCGATACAAACAAACTTAGCAGGCATCTTTCTCGCCTGGTTCACACCTGTATGGGTTTTCACATTCTTTGTGGGCGACACGTCAAATGTGATCGATGTGCCGTGATCACAGCTTTGGTCATGTATGCTTGTGTGTCTTAGAATGTGTGGATTCTTTACTTTTCCAAAAGTTTAACTAGTACCAAGTTGCGGTAGGTACATATTTTCATGCTGATTCCGAAAATGTATATTTTATTGGATTCAATGAGAAAACCTTTTCCGGAAGTCAAGTTGAAACATTCATTTTGTCGTAAAATTGTGATCGTGTAGCGTTTAATTGGCTGCCTTTGATTTTAAAATTAGTGTTGTTTGTTTGTTTGTTTGATTGTTGAATTGTAATTGAAGTCACCATGGAAAGGATGCAGTTTTCACGCAGATATAGAAAAATGTTGTATCAACATTCATGCGATACTTTTTCGCTCAAATTAGCTGAAAATTCGGTTATTTAATCAAATTCCGGTAATCATACGCCAAAAATAATATATTAATAATATATTTAATAAAATGAGCGTAATAAATAATATGTATTAAATTTAGTATTATACCTCGTGTAATATGACTCTGCGCGCACAGACTTACTTGCAAATAATGTACATGTATTTCAGAAAAAAGAAGACAATATAATACGCATTTTTTAAATACACGTGAAAAACTGCATTCACCGCAATTTCATATTAGCGTTAATTCTAAAACGCACCGTAGTGTTCATGTAGTGTGTGCGCAAGGCGCATACATTTTCCTGTCAGTCCTGATACTAAGATCCGTGTGGACCCGGGTCCGAGAATCGGAACCGTGTGGACTCGGATCCGTGTGGACCCGGGTCCAAGAATCGGAACCGTGTGGACTCGGATCCGTGTGGACCCGGGTTCGAGAATCGGAACCGTGTGGACTCGGATCCGTGTGGACCCGGGTCCAAGAATCGGAACCGTGTGGACTCGGATCCGTGTGGACTCGGATCCGAGAATCGGAACCGTGTGGACTCGGATCCGTGTGGACCCGGTTCCAGAACCGGTTCCGAGTCTCGGACCCGGTTCCAATACCCACGTAGCAGAACCGTCAGAACCGGTTCCGGAACCGGTTCCTGCCCAGCTCTACCACGGACACACAAGCAAACGAATGGATATTTTCAGTTCAGAATGCGCTGCAATATATGCCAGGTCATCATGCGTATATTTTGGCGTTTATTATTTTGACATTATATTCGCAATATTCTTAATATTTTGACGTTATCTGCGTATATCGCTTTTAAGCGTAGTCTGACAGTATTCTACAATTTTAGTGCACCATCTGAAAACGAAACATCCCTACAAGTACCAAGTGGTTCACGAAGACACGAATTTCTTCTATTTCTATTCTATTGACACGAAGTTCGGGAATATACAATTGAAGCTACGACAGTGAATGGTCTGTCTCTTTCGGTGTTAGAAGAAACTGACATTTCCAAAATTTATTTTCCTCTTTTGTGTAAGTTGAAAATGTCCAAACTATAGGACCGTGCGGCCACTGGGAGCCCACGGGAATATTTTATGGAATCAAAAGTTAATTCAGCAACGACTCGTCGAAGTCGATGAATCTTCTCATCATAGACGTCATTTCATTTCATTCATTTCATGACATACTCGTCGTTTCTTTTCCTTTCATTTGCAAACATTCAGTCTGTCATCAAAAGAACCCTTAAAACATTTCGCATTTCGCATTTTCTTCTACCGAGCCAAATTATCAGGGGTAAATACATAACTCACATCCACCCGGGAAATACGCCTGCGGTTTCAATTAGATTAACGACAAGTATGAGAAGAATGTGTGTAATTATTATCTTCCTTTCGTTGAATAACCCCATTCAACGTTGATTTTTCATGATGTTAAATTCAAAGGATGTATTTCATGATTAAGTCTTCAGTATAATAAAGATCATACGTGGGTGTATTTGATAATATAAATGCACACATATTACGGATCGATTATTCGTACTAGTTCGATGTGACCGAGAAAGTGACCTTGTCGTTGCGTACTTCTTTCACTGCCGGTCATTTGGCCACTGGTTGTAGTTTTCAAACTGGATTCAATGTTTCTTAATTCTTCACTCATTTATATCCTATGGGATAATGAGGCTCGGTTTGTTATCAGCTTGACATCCTAAAATTAATAATTGGCTAAAAGTTGTGCTTCAGACAGTGCTTTGTAATGTCCGATGTATTTTTGGTTTGATCAGGAAACATACACTCAGCTGTCATCGTATGAAGAATGCACTGTTTGCTGTGCTGATGGAGGTCAAGGAGAAAACAGGTGGGAAAGAGCTATGTTTCGTTTGAGGCGCCTCTGTGATATGCTCGTTAATGATGTGAATTTCATGAGATGTTCTAGTCTCTTCTGACATTGGTGTAGTACCACCGTTGGTTGTGCATGGTTTATTTGATTTGAGACTGTGTGTGTTTGTTTGTGTGTGTGTGTGTGTGTTTCATGCTTTGTTTCAAGACATTGTTTGGCATGTTTGCTGCTTGTGTATCTTTGTACTAGTGATACTCGAATAATGAGGTCAATGTTTGCACGGTTTATTGGTTTGTTGGTTTGTATGCCATTCTTGTTTATTTTCCAGGACTATATTGAAAAGTTCAACGTCTGGGACATTGTGAAGTGTTTGTGGGTGTTGATAGGTGTGTTGTGCTTTGGTGAAGATGTAATATATATATGTGTGTGTGTGTGTGTGTGTTTCAGTGATTAACCTGCGTAACTCCCAGGATGACGAGCCGCCCGATCCCCAGCTGATGAGGCTTGATAACATGCTCATTGCCGAGGGAGTGGCTGGACCTGAGAAGGGCGGTGGAGCGCAGGCAGCAGCTGCAGCCGCCGCTGCCACGGCCAGTGGTGGCGCGAACACTGGTGGCGCCACTTCTCCCACGTCTGAGAACACCATTGAACATTCCGACTATCGTGCAAAACTCTCTCAGATCAGACAGATCTACCACCAGGAACTGGAGAAATACGAGCAGGTAGCGCGTCGAGAAGTTCGCCCTTCTGGCTTCTGATTCACGCTCATCCGTCGTTTCACAATTGCAATGTCTTGTCGTGCATGTTGATTATCGTGCTCATACACAAGACCGTTTCATACCACTCTTACGCTATTTGGCGCGGTGTGATGCAGTTCATATATAGTCTAGTATTGTTGCCACGATTCAGTATTTCTATAATAAAGCACTGTAGTACTGGTATCAATATTGCTTGCTTGTTTTGTGCAGTAATAATAGTCTAGTATTGTTGCCACAATTCAGTATTTCTATCACACAGCACTGTAGTACTGGTATCAGTATTGATTACCTGTTTTTTGTTTTATGTTGAATAATCTGAGTACAGTTATGTCATATTGTTCGTGTTAAATTATCACCGACGTTTCCTCACAGTTGGCAGTATAGCAATTCATAATATCTATTTGAGGGGTTTAGCAGTGCGATTAGTAGGTCTAGTGTCACAATTCTCACCAGTTTTGCCCCATATAGATTGTTTCTAGCATAGGCAATGGAACTTGGTGGAAGTGGTGAGTGTTTGGAACAATACATCGAATACATGTGTATTGAGATTCATGATTTTATTAGCTGAATTTGTGTTGAAGCATTGTTGAAGCATTTGTAGCGGTGTAAGTTGACGAGTTTGCACGTGCGTCTGGTTGCAGGCTTGCAACGAGTTCACAACGCACGTGATGAACCTGCTGAGGGAGCAGTCTCGCACGCGCCCCATCACGCCCAACGAGATCGAGCGTATGGTTCAGATCATCCACCGCAAGTTTTCCAGTATTCAGGTGCAATTGAAGCAGTCGACATGCGAGGCCGTCATGATCTTGCGTTCCAGATTCCTCGATGCCAGGTCAGTTCATCTCAGTCGGTCTGCATCATTATTATTATTATTATTATTAAAATATATGAACAGGATTCAGTGGAGAGCAGGAACGCTATAAATTACATCACTCCAGTGCCCAAGAACCCTGATAATCAACAGGTACAGAGAGAAGAACGAACAACTGGAATAATTAAAACAAATTATAATTGCACATTCAGAACACACACTGTTTTTGTTCACACGCTGTTTATATTTCAATATACACACACACAGACACACACACACACACACACACACTCAGACACACACACTCAGACACACACTCTCAGACACAGACTCAGACACACATTTTCATGAATGCACATTTGTACGTACTCTATTTCACATTTTCCCGCTTACATACGTCTCGGTGTGTGCATTTGTACATGCGTGTATATTCGTGTACACACTGAAACTGTGCATGCCCCACTCTCACATGGCAGTACTCAACATATGTATATACACATTTTATTCTGGTCCTTCATAAACAGTTGTGCTATATGTTGATGATGAGATATTGTGCTCAGCTCTGATTGGTGGTTGTTAATGATGAGATATTGTGCTCAGCTCTGATTGTTGGTTGTTAATGATGAGATATTGTGCTCAGCTCTGATTGGTGGTTGTTAATGATGAGATATTGTGCTCAGCTCTTATTGGTGGTTGTTAATGATGAGATATTGTGCTCAGCTCTGATTGTTGGTTGTTAATGATGAGATATTGTGCTCAGCTCTGATTGGTGGTTGTTGATGATGAGATATTGTGCTCAGCTCTGATTGGTGGTTGTTAATGATGAGATATTGTGCTCAGCTCTGATTGGTGGTTGTTGATGATGAGATATTGTGCTCAGCTCTGATTGGTGGTTGTTAATGATGAGATATTGTGCTCAGCTGTGATTGGTGGTTGTTAATGATGAGATATTGTGCTCAGTTCTGATTGGTGGTTGTTAATGATGAGATATTGTGCTCAGCTCTGATTGTTGGTTGTTAATGATGAGATATTGTGCTCAGCTCTTATTGGTGGTTGTTGATGATGAGATATTGTGCTCAGCTCTGATTGTTGGTTGTTAATGATGAGATATTGTGCTCAGCTCTGATTGGTGGTTGTTAATGATGAGATATTGTGCTCAGCTCTGATTGGTGGTTGTTGATGATGAGATATTGTGCTCAGTTCTGATTGGTGGTTGTTAATGATGAGATATTGTGCTCAGCTCTGATTGGTGGTTGTTGATGATGAGATATTGTGCTCAGCTCTGATTGTTGGTTGTTAATGATGAGATATTGTGCTCAGCTCTGATTGGTGGTTGTTAATGATGAGATATTGTGCTCAGCTCTGATTGGTGGTTGTTGATGATGAGATATTGTGCTCAGTTCTGATTGGTGGTTGTTAATGATGAGATATTGTGCTCAGCTCTGATTGTAGGTTGTTAATGATGAGATATTGTGCTCAGCTGTGATTGGTGGTTGTTGATGATGAGATATTGTGCTCAGCTGTGATTGGTGGTTGTTGATGATGAGATATTGTGCTCAGCTCTGATTGTTGGTTGTTAATGATGAGATATTGTGCTCAGCTCTGATTGGTGGTTGTTAATGATGAGATATTTTGCTCAGCTCTGATTGGTGGTTGTTAATGATGAGATATTGTGCTCAGCTGTGATTGGTGGTTGTTGATGATGAGATATTGTGCTCAGCTCTGATTGGTGGTTGTTAATGATGAGATATTGTGCTCAGCTCTGATTGGTGGTTGTTGATGATGAGATATTGTGCTCAGCTCTGATTGGTGGTTGTTAATGATGAGATATTGTGCTCAGCTCTGATTGGTGGTTGTTGATGATGAGATATTGTGCTCAGCTCTGATTGGTGGTTGTTGGTCGTGCTGGTTTTCTTCGGCGCGCATTTCCATGCTTCTGTCTGGTTAATGGTGTATATTATTGCCAACAGGCGCAAGCGACGGAATTTCACGAAGACGGCGACTGAGGTTCTCAACGAGTACTTCTACGCTAACTTGAGTAACCCGTATCCCACTGAGGAAGTCAAGGAGGAGTTGGCCAAAAAATGCGGCATCACGTTGAGTCAGGTGCGTTTCGCGCCGATCATATGCTCGCAGTATATACGTGTCAGCATATGGTCGTGCTTATTTGTGTTGTGTTTGTGTGTATCCATAGGTTTCCAACTGGTTTGGAAATAAGCGGATAAGATACAAGAAGAATATTGGCAAAGCCCAAGAAGAGGCCAATCTGTACGCGGCAAGAAAAGCTGCAGGTGAGTGTTGGAGCCTAGCAAATTTTCTTGTTGCAGATTACACAGACTATTGAGCTGTGTAAACTACATATTTTTCTCTTTAATTCTACCTTTAATAATTGAAAGATATTCATTCATCATTGACGCTGCTGTGACAAGTTTATTCCACACGAATAACTCGTGTGTTACGTTTTCCCCTCTGTTTTGATTCTATATTGAACCTGTGTTTGGCACGGATATTGTAAAATTTACACCTGATTTTGTCATGCTTTTTCTACCACTTGTGTTTTGTTCCGTTTTAGTTTGGCAAAACAAAACTAATGTGTTGTTTTTGATGAAGATATGTTCGTGCATGTTATGTTTCAGGGTCTTCTCCTTACAGCATGAGTGGAAGTACCCCTGGCCCTATGATGTCCCCCCCTCCTAATGACATGACCGGTTTCAATATGTCCTCCATGAATGGTGCTACTGCTTACGCACAGGTGAGCGCACACATGCGATATATGCATGAGTTGTATATTGATCGTGGTTAATTGAGGAATACGTAAAACATGCGCAATATATCCTCGTGGACAATCTTTGGACGGATTTACTCAAACACTGAGCTCGTTTCAATCTAATAAAATATATAATCCTATTGGGTGTAATTTAGAGAAATATTGAGTGGTGTGTGGTGAGCTAGGTGTGTTGCTTGTCCGGACTAGAGTTGAGTTGAGTGTGGTAGTTTTTATTATCAGTTATTTTTGTATTTGTCTGCTACAGTTTGTCAATAACGATACTATTGTGTGTCAATAACGATACTATTGTGTGTCAATAACGATACTATTGTGTGTCACTGTTGCAGGGTTATTCAGATTCTCCGTCTGGACTGGGTTATTGAGCGATGACACTGCTATGACTCACTGACAGTCCACTTCCAGCTCAAGGCAAGAATTGGCTGATTATCGGCATTGCGGTGATGTTAGATGTGTATTGTATAACTGGCTATTGCCATACTCTCACACTAATCTATGTAATACTCATACAGTGATGTATGAGTATTATGTGGGAAGGTAGCAGGAGTTTGCATCTTTATCAGTTCTCAAATACTCTCAGAACATGCGATATCGCGTTCGGCGCTTGAAACTTGTCGTTTGTAGCGTTGTAGCTAGTACGTGCTTGTCATATATTGTGCTTGTAAGCATACATTCAGGGATTGGATCAAAAGTTGTTCATATCGTAAGACACTTAGATTGTGCTGATTGGTAGCGATGCATTGCTCTTAACTTTATATATAGTTCTCAACAACAATTTTGGATGTTGTTCTCGAAATATAATGTTTGTACATTATCGTACACAAATATTCCCCTAGTATTTTCACAATTATATTTTGTTCAACGAATTTCAATCGGTTTTTGGAAATTTAGTATACTAAAACCTCGGTGCTTTTTCAAATTTCGCTTGTTTCACTCTGTTGAATTATTGCGTTTTAGCGTTATTTTTACACGTACTCAATATGTTATATGCCTTTGATTTTCACGATCAATTAGGTTGAAATTATTTTAATGAATTTGTTCATTATTTTATCTCACGCAATCATGTTGTTTTTGATTTGCCTTTTCCTTTATAATCGCATTCGTGTTTGATGTGGATAATGTACTTATGATGTGGACAAGTTGATGATGTTTTAGTCAAAAAAATATTCGAGTTAGATGGCAATATTCTAATTTTCCTTTTCAATATTCCAGTCTTTGAAACATCGGCAATAGTGTGCATTAATATTTTCTTACATTGTCATGATAAAGTGGTTCTCAGTAGAGCTTTCAAATTCATCAACGTATTTAGAAAGCCGCAAATGCAGGATCATTTGCGTCGACATTGCTCTGTTGCATGTTGAATCCCCGTAGACTCGTTCATTTGAACAAGGTTAGCTTATCACACGTGTTTCTTTGCTTTCATTCGAGTTTTATCACATGTTGTTCAGTAAAGCACGTGTGTGTGTGTGTGTGTGTTTCAGGCGGTGTGTGAGGCTGGGTGGACTCATCATTGAATGTTGTTGGTTCTGGTCGATGTATTGGTGTGATGCGCGTGTATGTGCTGGGTTGGCTAGCACGTTATTGTTCAATGTTTTCATGCAGTAGATGTTCGTGCCGAGTTGGTCGTAATCGGTACACGACGCTATTTGAGCCAATCATCATTGTGCCGCGTGTCACGTGCGAATGCCCCGAGTGTGATGCTGTCTGTTGCTCTGTATCACTGATCTGTCTCGACATAACATAGTGTTTTAGATGTCAGCTGTTGTGTGTGTGCTTTTGATGGCGCCGTGGTTGTGGCAATGACTGAGTCTAACAGTCGACAACGCTAATCCCTGCTCATACTGAATTGTATCTAAAAACCTTGGCATCACTTGTATCTGAATTTGTATGTGAACACGCGAAACGGGGCGCACCAATCTGTGCATGCAATCCAATTAGGCAGTGTTTGCGGGCCCGTGTTCATACGACGCTGTTCAGTTGACAGGTCAAGCTGTACCCTTGTGGCGGCTGATTTTCCTGTTTGGTTTCTTTGTGAATATTTATTGTCGGTTGGTGTCTGATTGAAACGCTGTGAAGTTTGTTCATTTCGTACAAGGTTTTGCTCAACCTACAATAACGCTGCAACTGGTACTAATTTCCCTCTTCTCAAGGCAAAATCATTCTTTTATTATCGCCGTGTAATTTTACTCGGGCAAGTTGTACACGGTAATAATGGTCAATCGATAACAACTATATGTATTTCGTTATTTTTGCAATCTTGTTGCTTTTTGCCGCTTATGTAGCACATTTGACGTGTAGATTGGGCTTCAATTTGGTTTTACGTGCTCAGTCATTGTCAGTTCATTGCACGACAAGCTGCCTGCGATGTTGTGTCGATGTTGATGAGTGGTGCTCGTATTAATTGCGTCCACAGCACTGTGCCGCTTCGTGTAACGTCGTTTTTTGAGTAGCGGCGGACTTGTGTATGCGTCTAGGTTCGTTGTGTTCCTGGTAACATGAGGGCAGTGTGATTTGAGAGTTGCACCATGACGTTTGTACAATATCGCTTTTGTTGGTGCTCCGTCGTGCTTGCTTATATGATAGTCAGTATCATTCACGTAACCCAACTTGTTCATTTTGTGTGCATGTACGCGTACGTCTGTTCCTATTGGATATTTTCCTGTGGCTTGTACGATAATTGGTCGCGCTTGAAAATGTCTCGGAAATGTACATTTGGTAAATATTTGCGTGTGTGCGTGTGTACCTATGAGTTTTTCAAGTATTGTTTTTGGGTAATTCAAGGTTGCTTGAGCTCCTGCAGTCGTTCTGTGTGGTCCGTTTATTTACTGTTGAATATTTGTACTCCGTTATTTACCTATACAAATATGGGTGTGCTTGCTTGTTTTGTTTTGTGTCTAATAGTCCAGTAATACAAGTGCGCGATATCTAGACTATTTTAAAGTAATTTACAAATGAAGTAAAAACCTGATGTGTATACTTTTAATTCAGCGGGTTTGAGTCTACCGGGAGTCAACACTGTAGACGGGCACACAGTGAGGCGCGCCATGTATTCCAAACTGGCTGATGCGCACTTAAAACGCTAATAACACGTGATCAAGGTCGACAAGACCCGCTGATCTAAATCAACATACTAAGACGAAATGTGTCAATTTTCTCTAGTTAAGGTTCTCAAACCCCATTCGATTTCCATTATTCTGCACCGTTAGATCGTAGTCGATCTGAAACGTACCGCTGAGCCGAAGAAGACTTTAACCGACCCTTAAAGAGTTAGAGGCCTAAGTGACAGCTGTTACATGGGCAGAAGCCGGAGCTTATTAACACACAGGTGTGCTACGTACAGATCGCTGCCACCACAGAACCAACGTTCTCCACGCTATGGCGCCACAAGTACGAAGGACTGGACATACGTATGCAGACTGGACATACGTATGCAGACTGGACATACGTATGCAGACTGGACATACGTATGCAGACTGGACATACGTAAACGTTCCTTCAATATGAGACACGTCGCACTGTGGAATTCTCTGCCTAAAAATGTAGTTTCCGTAGATAGCCTGGGCAAGTTCAAATCTACCTTATCTAACCATCTCGGGGAGTTATTATTTGATTATTGCTAATATCGGGTTTTATTTCTTCCATCTAACTCTTTCCCCTCAAAAACAACCTTTTTTGTTTGTTTTTTGTTCGTTTTTTTTTTCTCATTCTTATTGCTGTCTCTCCCAGTTCATTCTGCTATCTAGAGTTGGCGCATCAGCAGTGTGCGGCTTCTTTGGTCCTCGTACAGAGAACCGCTCTCGCAGTCGGGGTCCAGGAAGCCCACCAGGTGAGAATACCAGGTGAGACGTATCAGGGAGGGTCACCTCACAGAATGCATGGCACAACACATTACTGATATCTGGAATCATTTACTGCTGGGTGGACAGGGACTGTTGGATTATAGAATTCGACCAAGAAGTTCTGCACGGGGCTCGAACCACGGACCTACCGCTTGTGAGGCGGGTGCGCTAACCACTATACCACGGGGTCCACAAAGCCTGCCAGAACTGGCCTCAATACTAGCTTCGACACTGATGGGCTCACAATCCAGTATATAGCCAATATTGATCCCCTTAACCAAAACACAAGTAGTAATAAAAAGCTCCATACATCTCCAACATATATTAACACAAACAAACATACTACAATGGACACCAATGAAGACTCAACGTGCAAATATCACAATTATAATTTAATGAAATGTCACAGAGCCGTCCAAACCCAACTTGGAATGGATAACAAATTCAACCGTTTGAAGCTTCAAATTGACGAACAGAGCCAGAAAACATACCGTTCAATTTGTCAGTGTTCCAACAAAGCACAAAATCATCCAGATTTAAACAGCAGTATAGCAACCTGGCCCAAGTAGAAGTAGATGAAATGCTTCGTCTCGTGAGTAACATAACTGCCGAAATTTCTTCCAACAACACAATGCCAGGTAGGATTATGCTTCTTGTCGAATTCTTTCTTGATAAAAGCAGCAATGTCCTTTTCAATATTGTACTTTTCAAGAGCTTGAGTTGCACAATCCACAGCATCCTGCTGCATGCCCTCACTCATATCAGCATTCTTGACAACTGCTTTAGGATCACTCATATTGTAGAGCAATTTATCTAGCTCTAAATAATGACAAAACTCCGACCAACAATTTGAAAATACAATTGACGTAAGCACACGACCAACACAGTATTCACAATAGACAAAGCTACCAAGTAGCGAGGCGACGAAGGTAATTTTGAATGTATGCCTAGAACCCTCTGATTCCACATAAATCGGATTCAAAATCTCAACCAAATTGCTAGTAAATATTAATTCAGAAATTTATATAGCGAAAATGATTTGAGGACAGAAGATATCAAGTAATTATAATTATACAGTAATACATTATATCTACGGTCTGCAAGAAACCAAACTGAACCTGAATGCATCGACCTTGGCGTTCTTAGCGTTGTACATTCGAGTACAACAGGCTAAAAAGCCTAACAACATTCATTTTATGTATAGGTGCGTTTGAAAGCGCCAAGAAACACTCTAATACAATTTCATGTATACTGCAGTGAAATAATGATTGGGTATACTTATGAGGCATTTACAAATGTTCATTTTTTAGTTGCATCAATGCAATTCACTTGGGAAATGCAATTGGGATTGAATTTGCGTTAATACTGTTTTCCATTTATATTTGCTGGATACGTTTGATGAAATTTGATATGCATCGATACGCGTAGTGACATGGTGATTTGCATTTATATGCGATATGCGTTGATATGCATCACATCAAGTTATCGTCAAGCGTTGGCCAAAATGGTAGTAGATAATGGTAGTAGGTAACCTTATCTTACCTTACCTAAACTGACCTAACATAACCAATTTAATAAACCTAATCAATCTCCTCAACCGAAACTGGCCCAACCAAAACTAACCTAACCAAACCTAAAGCTAACCAAACCCGACCTTTCCTAACCTAACATAATCTATCAAAGCTTAACCTAACCTCACCTAACCAACCTCACCTAACGTAACCAGCTTAATCTAACCTGGCCAAATATAATCTAACATAATCCAATGTAATCTAATTTAATCTAACGTAACCATAAAACCGTGTTATTCTGAATGTTATTGCGTACTCAACTCAAAAGGGGCTTATAGCATTAGCACAATAAAAAACTGTCAGGTCAAAAAGCTAAAATAATTAATTATATTAAAAACCAAGAGAATTGGTGATTTGATATAATCAGAAAATACGATATTTGGGAAAACATTATTCTACGGTCAAATGTTTGAAAAACTACAGTTATTACGAAAAAAATAAAAATAAATTGGGATTACTTGTGTTTTAGTGTGTTTTATTAGTCACATCTGGTGGCAAAACAATTAACTACAAGTTGGCGGTCTTTTCCGCCTATAATTTGGTGCATTTTGTCGTTTTCTGCTCCGTTAGTCAGTTTTCGATTACTTTTTTGGTTGATGTGACTTTTTTCAGTCTACGAGTGCTAAAAACTCCGTTTCTGCGCACGCGTGTTTGTTTTTTGTTTGTTGGGAGTTATTTGGTTGGTTATCTGCACGTTTTTTCGGTTTTGTGATTTATTGTATTTTGTAATAGATTAGTGCTGGATATTGTGTATGAGTGTGAGTGAAGGTGCTGTATGTGTATATGAGCGTGCGTTTGAATGGTGGATTGTCCGGTTTGCTGACTGCGCGTGCCACGTGGTGGCGCCATGTTTCGGGAGTCGTTGCGTGAGCGTCGTAGATTGTTGGTCGGTGTGTGGTGTCTTGTGGGCGCGCGTGGGGCTGCAATGCCCCCGCGCGCCCGTCTTCTAATACATCTTTTGTTTTTGTTCTTTATGTCTGCTTTTACAAGCTAATCGGCCTGTAACATATTTATTTGGTTTGCTATTTGCACTAGGTTAAGTTAGATTAGGTCACTGCGATGACATACCAACTATATTGAACACTTCTCCGATTTGTGTATTGCTCATAATTTCTGCGGTCGGTACAATAAATCTGGAGGCTGATGGACGTCCACTAGGTGTCATTTCTCAATGACTGCATACCATCACCACGTGACCCGAATAAACAGAAAATATCCACCACCAGAAACACAGGCAACAAACACCATGCATTAGGTAAAGCACACGAAAATACAAAATGGAAAATATGAACAACTGAAGGAAGGGCACACACAAACAAAACACAACAGAAGTACAAAACAAACTTGAAAAAAATGAAAAGTGCAAATAAATCTCAACAAGCGGAAAACCAATACGCATGCTTAGAAATTATTAGAGGGTAAAAAATATACATAGGGAAAAACACACAGAAAAAAACCCTGAGAAAAAAGTGCAAATAACCAACCTAATAAATACAATAAACCCGAAAAACAGAAAAACGTGCAAATAACCAACCAAATAACTCCCAACAAGGGAAAATGAATACGCGTGCACAGAAACTGGAGGATATTGCAAGTGTCACGAAAAAACGGTCAACCGGAGCGAAAATCGACAAAATTCGCCAAATTATAGGCGGAAAAAGCTGCCAGCCTGTAGTTCATTTTGTTTCCACTAGATGTCACTAATAAACCACCCCAAAAGACAAGTCCGATTGATTGATTGATTGTTTAGTTTTTATAAAATGCAAGCAAATTCAGTTAATTTATATATACAAAAACTGTAACAAACAAGATTTTTTAGTTAGCATGTGTACACAATTAGCGTGTATGACTTCATAAGACGCGTCGGCGAATTCGACGCCCTCTTTGAGATCGCGCTTTATTTGTACGTTTTGAGGCTGTTTGTTTTTGTGGTATAGTTATAGGCTTGTTTTGAGGATGTCTGCGAATTTTTTCCGTAAAATGACTTCTACTCTTTCTCCCAGGAGTTCAAGTGTATCAAGTCCTGCCAGGTCGAGGTCTCCGTCAAGCCCAGCACGTACGACTCGATTACAAGAGAAAGAGGAGCTGGTGGGCTTGAATAATCGTCTGGCGGCTTATATCGAGAAAGTTCGGTCACTTGAACAGGAGAATGATCGATTGAATTCGGAGATAAAGGCTTCTGAACAGGATGCTACTAAAGAGTTCGACAATATCAAGTCACTATATGAGGGCGAGTTGGCTTCTACTAGGGTTATTCTGGACGAAACGGCTGGTGAACGCGCAAAGCTTCAAATTGATCTTGGCAACGCTATTTCAGACAAGGACGAGCTATCTTCCAAGTGAGTTTTCTTAAAGCTGTGTCAATTCCGTTTTTATTTAATTTTCCGTTTTGTAAATGGTTTAAGCAAAGTCGCATGGTGTATTAGTGCAGATGATTTGCCCCATATGTTTCGTTTTTATTGCTAAATGTCATTCAAATGCAAAGCTAACGCCTATGTAGAGTCTGATTTAGGAATTAGGCTGGGGTTGTTCTAGGGATATGATAGATATTTTGAAGGCGACCATCAGGGGTTGTTGGTACCCAACATTGAAGTTTTGGGAATAAGTGGGATTTTGAAAACTCTGGTAGGATAACCTTGATTACGTCGGGTAGGATTATCAAAACTTGGGTAGGATAACCTTGAATTTCTTTTCAAAACTACAGTAAACAAGTTTCCTGTGTAATTATATTTTTTTTAATACAAGTTTTTTCTTTTTTCATGTATGACTCGTTTTACACACGTTGCTTATGTATTCGTTATATGCAACTTTAGAAATATGTTATTAAATTAGCAAAAGTCGCAACAGGAATTTAAATTTACGTATCAAGTGTTTTTGTCTATGTATTTGGATATGTCCCGTGTAAATTAATACATATTAACACGATACATTGAACAGCGTCAACACTGACAAACATGTTTTACTAGTACTATGAGCGTATACGTTTTTAGTTTTTCATTTTTGAGGGGTTTTGTGTTGCATGTGAAATTTGGTGTGCTATGTTAAGTAAGTTTGACCGAGCTTTTGACGTGTAGTCTTTCGTTGGCAACGCAGATTGTTGCAGAAGGATCAGAATTTGAAGAAAGCCGAGGAGGAGCTGGATTCGCAGCAGAGCCAGCTGAACGAGCTGCATATGCGCTTTAACAGACTAACACAAGAGAAGAGGAAGGCTGATAGCGAAATCAAGGTTGGCCATCGACTGCCTGTCACTCAATTTCTCAAGTCACTCGGTTTGTGATTCACAATCTCGCGACTTTTTGTTTTCTTCTACTTCAACTGGTTTTATTTGAAGCTCATGCCGTTTTCACTGTGACCAATGCTCCTGCATTGGAGGAGTAGAATGGTGTCGCTGCGACTGGCGCGTGTCCGCATGTGCCACTAGAGGCGTACAATGTCCGCTCAGGTCTTGCTGCTTGCTGCTGCTAGCGAGCACGCGCCTGATTGTGCCGGGTTAAACGGTACACAGGGAATTCTGGCGACCAATCTGTTTCCCTTACGAGCGTTTTCTGATTAGGAGTGCCACCAGACACCAATTGAAATTATAATATCAAAATGGGTAATGAACTGTTTATTAGTCATTGGTTGACTAGCATAGGGTGTTGTAGCAAAACCATTGGGAGCCTATGTTTTTCTCAGGCTGAGCGGCGGTGGAGTAAGGTTTTACTGATTTAATACAATAATTGGGGTGCAGTAACACGCGCAATTAAGGCTGAGTTGAAACAATCATCCCATACTCCGATGACAAGCTGATTGTCATTTATTTGAAAGTGGGAGCAAGAGTTAGCCTCAAGCCATTAGTTCCTGATGCTTCTCATGGGGCTGTATATCTATGGTTCATGCGTATTGATATATGTATCGATGGCTCACGCATAACTCGGTTGATGTGGATTTATAAATTGAGATATGTGCCCTTCAAATTAGCTTCCGCTGTTCGCCTACATTTGTACAGCTGAGCTTTACGCAATCATCTTTACCCTGCCTTGTTATTTGTTCATCTTAATCATAGTTTTTATTCTGCACTGTTTCTTTAAGCGTAGTATCAGTCGGTTTTATATTCATGCGTATCTATCACATTCACATATGTCGCGTATCTTCGTGCGGGTAGTTAATCAAATTTACCTCGATTCATCGTGTGTGTGTGTGTGTGTGTGTGTGTGTGTTCGCTTGTGGCAGGAATTGAGGGAGGATGCTGGCAAACTTCGCAAGCAATTGGACGAGAGCCGTACTCAGCTGGAGTCAGAGTCGTTGGGACGTGTCGATCTAATCAACAGACTGCAGAGTCAACGAGAAGAGTTCGAATTCAAGATAAACGTATGCACGTCATGTATATACACACACGTGTTCACACTGTGTGCTGATTGTGTGCCTCTGTGTGGCATTGGTAATCCTATATGTGTGTCTATATGTATCAGGTATATGAGGAGCGTCTGAAGGAGTGCCAGTCGCGGCGTTCTCTCAATGTGTCCGAGGTGGATGGAGCCTCGCTACAGTCTGCCTACGAGGACAAACTGCATGCTGCACTACAGGACTTGCGACAGCAGTACGAAACGCAAATGAAGTCCAACAGAGAGGAGATCGAATCTCTCTACGACAGCAAGGTGAACATGTGTGTTGAGATTGAGACAGTTCTGTGTTGGTCGCATGTTTCAACTCGTCCTATGTGTTTGACTTGTTTGCGGTTTTTATTTGCTTTGCGTTTGCATCTTGCGAATTCAACTTGAGATATTCTTGGTTCTGCTGCTGCATCTTTCATTTATATCTTTTTCAGAGGTTTGCTATTTATTTGTCGCGTTCAATGTGGAAAGTTAAGGGGAGTATGTGTTCGTTTCTTGTTGACGCCGGTCTATCAATATTTGTGTTGTGTTTGTTATCAGTTTGAGGAGTTGCGCTGCTCTCAGAACCGCACTCAGTTGTCTTCTGCTAGCACCATTAAGGAACTGCGCGAGACTCGAGCCAAAGTCGAGTCCCTCAACGCACAATTGGCTGAGCTGCAGTCGAGTAATGCCACGCTGCTCAATCGTGCGCGAGATCTGGAGACTCAGGTGTGCCACCTTCTTGTCATTGTAACAGCCGTTCATGATTGTGCATTCAAACACATAATTACCAAGCGCAATTACGCATTTGAACACCACAATGGACAAGGTTGTGTTCGTGTGTAATTTTGCAAGGGCAAAGCCTCACGGCCCCGGCTGGCACATCGCATGTCCGGTCGCCACACACATGGGTTATCTAGCAGTCACGGTCATGTTTGGTCATGTCTAGGGCTGTCAAAAAATTAACCTAAAAATTGAAAACTTAACTTTATTTTCGAGAAAAAGTAACCTAAAATTAACCATATGTCCCCTCAAAACATTTCTATAAATTTGATTTCGTAGCAATTTCCCCACACCATAATACCTGTTTTCTACATTCTCTATATTGGTGTCGTTTTCACTACAAACCGCTAAAAAGTGGCCTAATATGAACATGCCAAATATGAACCTCATCATCAAAAAGTAAGCGAAAAACCAACAATTTACGTAAAGACTAAAACTACTTCTAATGCAATAATTCATTTTATTAGTGATCGCAACAGTGTCTTTAATTTTGTTTTGGACAACTTAGAGAAAATATACTTTTAGAATGAAGAAGTAACCTAATACTATTAGTAGTTTAACTAGCAAATGCCAGAAAAAGTTAGAAGTAAAAGTCGAATCAATCTCAACATTTGATAAAACCGTGACATATGGCTAACCTAACCTCTCAGCATCTACAAATGACATCGAGACCAGACAGACAAGCGATGCTGGGCATGGAAAAAATAAAAATATTATTTGGTTGTTTTTTGTAAATAACAGTTAAATACTTCATCATATACTTACTCACATTTGAGGAGAAATTGTAGTCCTGGGTAAGAACTCGAGAATGAGACAATGAGATGGACGATAGCTGCTGATACAGGCTGGCATTTTTGCAGCAAAATTGTACATATTCTGAGATATTCTTCTGTAGGTCATGCTTACAATTTTTATTGAATTCATGCTTGAGGCGTTTTTCACGTGGCCTAAATTAGACACACATCGTTGCCGATGCCTAGTGTGTTTAATGCTTAATTTTGAAAAATGCTATTTGACCATTTTCAAATTTATTATCTCATATTTAATCTATTTTCTTCTTTTATCCTGGTTTATACTGTGCTTTGCAGTTTATCTGCAAAAATAATTAAAAACCGTGATCAATTAAACTAATAACAAGAAAAATAATGAAAAGTAAACTAAAGATGAAAATATCACCTGAAAGCAAAAAGTAACCTGACGATGCAAAAGTAACTTTTGGTAACATATTAACTTTTTTAATAATTATCCTATGCAATTTTTATGGTAGATTATGAAAAGTGACCTTTAGTTGAAAACGTAATTTTATTATATTTGGATAGCCCTAGTCATGTCGCTACAGACCATACAGACCTGTCTCTCACACAGTACTAACATGAAACAGAACAGAATTATTAAACAGAACAGAATTTTCTGCACCAGCTAGATGAGTTAAGATCGTCTTGATGTTATTCTGTATATCTTGTCTTGTCTCAAGTTCCTCAGTGTTAGCCGCAGCTCATTCACACGCACACTAAATTTGGTCGGTACTGTACCTAGGCACTATGTTAGGAATTTAACATGTTTGTTGTTATATATACCATAGTTATGTGTAACAAAACTAGCTTTAACTTGTTTTGTCTGGATGTTTAGAGGGATAATTCTCTGGCAGCAAATGTTTTATTTTTGCACCTCTCAGTACACAATGTAGCTTTGACTCTAGGAAATTAATGTCAACTTGAATTAGCAAGGTCAGAGAGAGAGAGAGGTGTGATCGTGCGTTTATTTGTGCATCAGTTGGACGAAGAACGGGTGTCTTCTGCGACTCAACTGGCTGCGCGAGATGAGGAACTGAACCAATTACAGGCGCACATGCAGGATCAGCTGCAGGAGTACCAGGAACTGATGGACATCAAGGTAGCGCTCGACTTCGAGATCGCTGCCTACCGCAAGCTGCTCGAGTCGGAGGAGAGGAGGTTGGCTCTCAGCCACACAATCACTGCATTTCACCATAGCTCTTATGCGCGACTTTCTCCCGATTCTAGCATGTCGGCCAGCTCATTATCTACAATTTCAATGTGGATCGCAATGCAAGAAAATATCAAGCGTCAAAAATCAAAAGTGCGGTGAAAGACGTTGAGTCTTGTGTACGTATTAGTGTGTGCGTGTGTGTATGTGTATGTATTTGCGTGTGTGTATGTGTATGTGTATGTATTTGCGTGTGTGTATGTATTTGTGTGCGTGTATGTGTATGTATTTGTGTGTGCGTGTGTGTATGTGTACGTATTAGTGTGTGCGTGCGTGTATGTGTACGTATTAGTGTGTGCGTGCGTGTATGTGTACGTATTAGTGTGTGCGTGTGTGTATGTGTACGTATTAGTGTGTGCGTGTGTGTATGTGTACGTATTTGTGTGTGCGTGTGTATGTGTATGTATTTGTGTGTGCGTGTGTGTATGTGTACGTATTAGTGTGTGCGTGTGTGTATGTGTACGTATTTGTGTGTGCGTGTGTGTATGTGTACGTATTAGTGTGTGCGTGTGTGTATGTGTACGTATTAGTGTGTGCGTGTGTGTATGTGTACGTATTTGTGTGTGCGTGTGTATGTGTATGTATTTGTGTGTGCGTGTGTGTATGTGTACGTATTTGTGTGTGCGTGTGTATGTGTATGTATTTGTGTGTGCGTGTGTGTATGTGTACGTATTAGTGTGTGCGTGTGTGTATGTGTACGTATTTGTGTGTGCGTGTGTGTATGTGTACGTATTCGTGTGTACGTGCGTGTATGTGTACGTATTTGTGTGTGCGTGTGTGTATGTGTACGTATTAGTGTGTGCGTGTGTGTATGTGTACGTATTTGTGTGTGCGTGTGTATGTGTATGTATTTGTGTGTGCGTGTGTATGTGTATGTATTTGTGTGTGCGTGTGTATGTGTACGTATTCGTGTGTGCGTGTGTGTATGTGTACGTATTAGTGTGTGCGTGTGTGTATGTGTATGTATTTGCGTGTGTGTATGTGTATGTGTATGTATTTGCGTGTGTGTATGTATTTGTGTGCGTGTATGTGTATGTATTTGTGTGTGCGTGTGTGTATGTGTACGTATTAGTGTGTGCGTGCGTGTATGTGTACGTATTAGTGTGTGCGTGCGTGTATGTGTACGTATTAGTGTGTGCGTGTGTGTATGTGTACGTATTAGTGTGTGCGTGTGTGTATGTGTACGTATTTGTGTGTGCGTGTGTATGTGTATGTATTTGTGTGTGCGTGTGTGTATGTGTACGTATTAGTGTGTGCGTGTGTGTATGTGTACGTATTTGTGTGTGCGTGTGTGTATGTGTACGTATTAGTGTGTGCGTGTGTGTATGTGTACGTATTAGTGTGTGCGTGTGTGTATGTGTACGTATTTGTGTGTGCGTGTGTATGTGTATGTATTTGTGTGTGCGTGTGTGTATGTGTACGTATTTGTGTGTGCGTGTGTATGTGTATGTATTTGTGTGTGCGTGTGTGTATGTGTACGTATTAGTGTGTGCGTGTGTGTATGTGTACGTATTTGTGTGTGCGTGTGTGTATGTGTACGTATTCGTGTGTACGTGCGTGTATGTGTACGTATTTGTGTGTGCGTGTGTGTATGTGTACGTATTAGTGTGTGCGTGTGTGTATGTGTACGTATTTGTGTGTGCGTGTGTATGTGTATGTATTTGTGTGTGCGTGTGTATGTGTATGTATTTGTGTGTGCGTGTGTATGTGTACGTATTCGTGTGTGCGTGTGTGTATGTGTACGTATTAGTGTGTGCGTGTGTGTATGTGTACGTATTTGTGTGTGCGTGTGTATGTGTATGTATTTGTGTGTGCGTGTGTGTATGTGTACGTATTTGTGTGTGCGTGTGTGTATGTGTACGTATTCGTGTGTGCGTGTGTGTATGTGTATGTATTTGCGTGTGTGTATGTATTTGTGTGCGTGTATGTGTACGTATTTGTGTGTGCGTGTGTGTATGTGTATGTATTTGCGTGTGTGTATGTATGTGTGTGTGCGGGTGTGTGTGTATTTGTGTGTGCGTGTGTGTGTTTGTGTATGGTTGGATAGACTGCATTTGTCACCGTTGGGTCGTCAGAAAGCAGGTGGTGACGTGATGGAAGACAGTCCATCGAGTCTGCGCAGTGGTAAGCGCAAGCGTACTGAGTTGGACGGCGGTGTTGGCGAGCCGGCGCGCTATGACGTCAGTCACACCTGTCACGGACAAGTGGAGATCGTTGATGAATGTGTCGACGGCAAGTTGGTCTCGCTGCGCAACATCGGCGACAAAGAGGTGCAACACTCACTCATTGCTCTCTCATTTCACGTGCATTTCAGTAGCGTACATTTCCAACACAGGTGAATATGGGGGGCTATTGAGCCTTGTGAGTGGAGAAAATGAACGTTCCAACATGATATGACGGTTATGTGTTATTTGTTGGTCATTAATTCGTTGCTTCAAATGCTCTGCTCGATTTGATTGTGCGATTTGTATTGTCTTGTTCGGTGGTTTCATGTTGTTGTGCAGTGCTATGTGCAAGCTAGTTCGATTCACTGATACTCAGCATGAAACATCACTTGGTCTCTCATTGCTTTATACATGACCTTCGGAATTTCTACTTGTTATGGCTGAGTATATGCTGTGTTTTCGAATCACGACGTGCATAGAGAAATCATATACTTGTTCAAGTTTATTCAGCTTGTTTTTCTCCTACTAAAACTCATTCATATTAGTTTGTTTTTATGCGTTTGATTGGCGAACATGGTTTCCTTCACTGATACGGTGGCTTATAATTCGCTGCAACTGGTAATGCCGAAATTGCGCCGTATTGCAACCCTTCATTGAAGCACCATTGCCCTCTTCATCGGAGTGCCATTGTGAAGCGGATAACTGTTGTGTTGATGCGGTACTCACGTTTCTCAGGCATAGGATGCAGTATTTAAGAAACAAATTTCCAATATGTTTTTATTTCACATCACATCATCGTTAAAATATAGGGTGCACATTCTTAATTAAACAAATCAGCTTTATATGTAAATCTTTTTACGGCTAGTAATAGTTCAATCATAATTGTATAGACTTTGTTTAACACTTACGTATGCACAGCGTATTAGTCTACATACGTTCTGTAAGTTTCTCGCGTACAATGGGTTAATATTTTTAGTGTTTCGCAGTACCTGCTTTTTCATTGTTATGTCTATGAATTAGGATTTCATTAATTGTGTTTTGGTAGTTTTGCTGAATGTTCATGGCTTGTATTGCATATACTTGTGTTGATATTTTCTGTAGCGCCATGTTCTGTCGCTTGTAGGTTGGATGTGTGTTGTGTGTGATTGTGTTCTGTGCCTCGGCTTGTGAGTGAAATGTTTGTGAGGTGAGACTCACGCGAACATGACCGGCGTGTAGCGGCTGATCCAGTGCACGTAGCTTGCCACGTGCGTGTAGACGCCGGGATATCCCGGTCTGCCACAACCCACACCAAAACTCACAATACCAACCAGTGTGTAAGTGGCACGTTGCGATGGAACCATCAGCGGACCCCCACTGTCCCCCTGACATGCATCTTTCTCGCCCGATCTCACACCAGCACACAACATGCTGTTCGTGATTGGAATGCCGGCGGTCGCGTACCTGCGGCGACACAACATGTGAGGCAGTATGGGCACGGCCGCGTGACGTAGCGTGTACGGCGGCGGTCTCGGCACTCCCGTACCTAACCGACCCCAACCTGCCACCACGGCCTTGGAACCTGCCCAACAGTCGAGGCAAGCGCCGCGCGGGAGACACACGGGCGCCACGTGACGCTCGGGGCGCGTCATCAGTGGAGCCAGGGATGTGCGCAGTTTCACCAGCGCAATATCATTGCTCAGTTTTGTCGGCACGTTGAATCTGCCGTGCACGATAACTTGACTGGCCATGAAGCGTTTCTGGTCGCGGTCGTAACCCAGTCGGTGTTTGGCCACCAGAACTTGCAGTCGAGCCACGCCACCGACGCTGGCGTACAGGTGATGCACGCAGTGCGCCGCCGTCACCACGTAACGCGTGTTGATGATGCTGCAACCGCAGAACGGGGTGCTTCGTCCGGCCATGATCAATGCTGCCATCCACGGGTATTGGTGGGCCAAAGTTTCACTTCCACCCACTATTTTGTGGTGCTGGTGTTGTAGGTGGTGTCCGGCCGCCCCACACGCCACCTGGCGGGACTCTGTGTCAATATCTGAGTGTGTTTCGTTGTCATACACTATGATCAAGTCGTCGGTCGAGGCGCTGGTGGTGATCGTAGCATTGCTAGATGCAGCCGTCGTTGTGTCTGCTAGTTGCTTGCCAATCAGACATCGCAGTTTGGGTTGTGTGTGTGTGGCTGGCTGGGCCCACAGAAACACACTGAGACGACCGTTGGTGGCGGTGAAATGTAGTTGTGCATGGTGACCGGGCATTTGTACCTCGTCGTCGTCGAAGGCGGCGTCGTTGCTGCTATAAGTGTCGTTCATCATCATCACGTACTGATCGCCGTCTCCACTCTGAGCTAGCACGAATTCTTGTCGCGCGCGGGACAGATGCACATGTGTGCAAGTGATAGTAATGGCGGCCGCGCTGCAGTCGAACGTCCAACTGGTCCATACTGCGTCGGCCAGTGCATTGTAGCTGAGGTTCAGCGAGTCGTAGTGTGGTGTTGAGCTTGGAGCGCTTATCTCCACCTGCATGCCGGCACAAACGTGTGCGTTGTCGCGTTGTTGATCGTGGTGGTGTCTCGTGGTTGTGGCGGGCTGGTGGTGAGCTCGCGGCACCCACCGTGCTTGAGCGTCCGGTGAACTTGAGTTTGGCTGCATGACGGTAGCGGTAGCGAGCAATGGAATCACCATTGAGGTTGCCAGCATCACTTTCATCCGCATTTTCGCACTGGTCGTGTGTTCGTGACTGCCTGCTTGTATCTGGCTACATTGGGCTCTTGTATTTATATGGTCTTGGCGGTTGAATCCAGTTATTCTTCAGGCAATAGAGAAAAATACTATCGTCTGCGTCGTCCACACACTTGACCTGAGATTGTGTCCATCGCATCTCTGTGTGTGTCACACAGTATGTTTGACGTGTTCGCAATTACAATGTGCTCTGAGTGATTATTTTGCTCCGCTGAGTCTGTTTGGCGTTGCATGTAATCGGCTATGAAGTATCTCTGATGAGACACGTTTTGCAGTGCCAGACATCTAGGATTTTTCTATCGTACGACACGCTTCACCATTTTATAATTGGCAAACCCAACCTGTAATGCACGTCTCCTCGTGCAACATATCCTGGTGGAATGTCCAATTCTCCACGAGTAAGCGGTGTCTTCCATATCTGTATTCAGTCGATAGAGAGGGATCGGTCGGCGCTCATTGGTGGTCGTGTTTTACGGCCTATGCATTTTAACATAGTCTATTCTCCACATTTTCTCATTTCATTATAACTCTAGCATTAAAACCCGCCCGTTGTGGGGAGCAATTCATTCAGATTGCAAAATATATTTAAAGGTTCACATCATTATCCGACATCATTTGCTCAAGAGCTATTCTACTTTTATCACTAGAATATTTACTGCTAGCAAAATATCATTCCTCATATACCTATACCATACATATACAGAGCCGTAGCAACCGCCCCCCGTACCCCCCGTCCGGGGGGGCCCCGAATGTTGAGGGGCCCCTTTGCTTCACGTATTATGTGATTATGTCTAATAAATGCATTCAATATTCACAATGGGGCCCCAAGTGTTGCCTTCGGGGGAGGCCCCATAATTCCTCGCAACGGCTCTGTACATATACCTCGCTATCATTCACGCCCACTCTTTATAGATTCATTTAAGCCCGCCCGTCGTGCGGAACAGTTCATAAAATATAATTAATATTCAATTCATAAAAAATGAGTGCAAATTAAAAAAGAAAAACAAACCCATAGGAAAGTTTTAGCCAATATAAAAGTCTAAATGTGAAATTTATGTTTCAATTTAGAAAAAATGTTTTTCCACAACCCTCCTCATATTTAAAGCTGCCCGTCGTGCGAAATTATTCAGAACTCAAACACGAAACAAACGCAAAGAAAATTTATGAAAAACGACCAATAGAAAGAGTCAAATTTGTAAATTCTTGTTTTAATGATTGACGGAGTTTGTTCCTCAACACCCCTCAAATTCACAACCGTCCTTCGTGTGTAGTAATTCAGAAGTGTAACACTTTCAAAACAATGAAGCTTTCTGTCATCTTTATAATTCCAGATTAATGCTTCCGCTAAAGCAGCCTATGCATATAGCTGGCGTTACATGGTATTGCAACACATATGCTTATGCAACTTATGCATATGCAACTTGAAATTAAGCCAATTAAATTAGTTATATTCAGTAGTTTACTTTGTTCCCAGTACTTTGTTCCCAGTACCGTGCGGAACAATTCAGTTGTAAATATTGAAGACAATAATGCCTTTCTATTCAGTATAGTGTAGCATTAATTTACTGTACCCAATAAAACCACACCATCAATGCTTGGAGCTAATAAGATAATTTTTGGGTATGATTTATTGTGATTGGGCTTCAGTGAAATTCAATCAGTGTATATTCCCGTGTCATCGCAAGTGCGCATAATAGCTGTCAAATTGGCATTATGTCGTTTTGACTTTACACCGCCGTAGCTTCATTTAGGTACACTTTGGAAAATTAAAAATTATACCGTATTGCAGAAAACAAAGTTTCTAGCACGATGGTATAATTTATTTAGATGTGTAATAAATAGTTACTGAGAAATAGGTAGGAAAATGAATAAATTTTAGTCGCACGTTGTTCAAGTAAAATTTTGGACATATATTGGAATTTTGCCAATTTTATACAATTTGTGAGTTATTTTTTTGTATAAGTTATAGCCTATCTTTTAGAACACAAAATTCTCTGCACAATGGTTAAAGGTTAAAAGGTTAAATGCCTAAGTGGCAGCTGCTACACGGGAAGAAGCCGAAGCTTATGAACACACAGGCGTGCCCCGTGCAGCTCACTGCCACCGCAGAACCGACCCTCTCCACGCTATGGCGTCACAAGGACGTAAGGCGTATTAGAGAGGGCCACCTCCCCAGAATGCATGGCACAACTCATGACTGATATCTGGTACCATTTACTGCTGGGTTGACAGGGGCTGTGGGATTGTAGAATTCGCCCAATGAAATTCTGCTCCGCCGGGTTTCGAACCACGGACCTCCCGCTTGTGAGGCGGGTGTGCTAACAACTGCACCACGGAGTCCACGTCCACGGAGTGGTATAATTGTTATAGTTGTGCCATTGCTGGTTTATGATAAATAGATGGCAGAATATTGACCAAAATATTCACGTTTTTCAGTGC
This sequence comes from Sacculina carcini, assembly GCA_916048095.2. Lineage (NCBI taxonomy): Eukaryota > Metazoa > Arthropoda > Thecostraca > Sacculinidae > Sacculina > Sacculina carcini. The sequence goes on along the minus strand of OU696583.1, from coordinate 40,920 downwards.
TAATTTTGCCTTTTTGATTTTGTCATTTTGACTTCACACCGCTGTAACTTTTTTTGATTACACTCTGGAGAATTGAAAATTATACCGTGCTGTAGAAAACAACATTCCCAGCATGATGGTATAATTTATTTAGATGTGTGATAATTAGTTGTTGAGAAATAGAGAAAAAGTAAAACAAATCGTACGCCCGAAGTTTAAATGCAATTTTGAATATAGATTGGAATTTTATCACTTTTACGTGTTTTATGTTTAATTTTTGGGTACGAATTATAGCCTATCTTGTAGAACACAAAATTCCCTACATAGTGGTATAATTCGTATAGTTGTACCATTGCTGGTTTATGAGGAGTAGATCGCAGAATATTGACAAAATTTTTTGCATTTTTCCGGGCTCATTTTGTCTTTACACCGCTATAATGTTTTTTCATTTTATTTTTCAATTAGAAAATTTTCAACATGATGGTATAAATTGTTGACGGGTAAATCAAGTGGTTGCCGAGTATTAGCTGGCAGAAAAATTGACCAAGGAGGGTGGGACAAACACACACACAGACAGAGGATCCCTTTAATATACAGGATGTCCACAAAGTCTCTTTACAATTTGAAAACTTTATTACAAAAACAGTATATGAGATAGCTTAACCAGATTTGTTTTATTTCATTAAGTACCTATTCAAGTTGTTTTTTATGTGAAACTCTTGTGTTTCAGATACTCTGCTGATGGAAGAGAACTGATTTATTTAATCCTTTTAAAATGGCTACTCCTCAAGAAAAAGCACAATGTGTATCGTGGTTTATTAAAACAGAATCGGATGTTCAGGCTCAACCAAACTACAAAACTAAATATAGAAGAGATCCACCGTCGCGTCCTTCCGTTCGTGCCTGGCACAAGAAATGTATGAAGACAGGTACAGTATTGGATAAAGAGAGGAGCGGGCGACCAAGAACATCTGAGGAAAACATCGCTCTTGTTTCACAAGCTTTTACTTGTTCTCCTAGCAAGTCAATCCGCACTGCTGCCAAAGTGTTGCAACTATCACGTGCAACAGTGCAAAAGGTCCTCCACAAGAGCTTACGGCTGTACGCTTACAAAGTGCAACTGTACAGGCTCTGGAACCAAATGACAAGCCAAGACGAAGAGCGTTTGCTGAAGAAATGTTGGGACGCATTTCTGAAGATGAAGCGTTCCTCAAGCGCGTTTGTTTTAGTGACGAGGCAACTTTTCATGTTTCAGGGAAATTAAACAGACACAATGTAAGAATCTGGGAATCAGAACACTCTCATGAGACTAGGGAGCTTCGCCGGGATAGTCCAAAAGTGAATGTGTGGTGTGGAATCATGTTTGATCGAATAATTTGTGCATTTTTCTTCAACGAGGCAACAATTACTGCAGATGTTTACCATGACTTCCTAGCCGAATATCTGGCACCACAACTGACTGACCTACAACCAGCCGTTATTTTCCAGCAAGATGGTGCACCACCACATTGGGGACGACATGTTCGTCAGTTCCTCAATCAAACATTTCCGTAGCGATGGATAGGAAGGGATGGACCAATGCCATGGCCACCTCGTTCGCCAGATATCACCCCTTTGCACTTCTTTTTATGGGGTTACGTAAAATATATCCTGTATCAAAAAAGGTACGGGATACTGCTGACTTGAAGCAAAAGATTCGTAATGCTATTGCTACCATTGACGGACCTATGCTACAGCGATCATGGCAAGAAATAGACTTGTTGTACTTCGAGCAACTAATGGTGCCCATATAGAGGTCTATTAAATACAGCTAAAAAACTTCAATAGGCACTTGATAAAATATAACAAATCTGGTCAAGATATCTCATAAACTGCGTTTGTAATAAACTTTTCAAATTGTAAAGAGACTTTGTGGATATCCTGTATATATACATACTCGTTATATTCACTGCCACACCTATTTCATAAATTCATTAATACCCATTGTAATCTAGCTTCTAATTGATTGGGGGTGCCGCATGACGCTTGAGGCCTGTGCACCTCATATGCACATCAATAACAGTGATCTTTTCCGTCTTGTGATGTTTGTATCGCTTGCCGTAGCGTTTGTGGGGGTGTTTCGATTTGTTGTAGTTGTTTCATTCAAAATACATGAAACAGGTTGTGGCGCGGTGTGTTTGTGTGCGCGTGTGTTGTGGCGTGTAGGTGTCACTGGGCGGCATGCAGTTGGTGCGGTGTGCTGGTGATTCTGTCACCGATTACAAGTTTCATCGCGCTGTTAAGCTGTCCGCTGGTGACATAGCCAGTGTGTGGGCGGCGGACGCGGCGACGCAGGCGGGCGTGTCTCACGAGCCGCCGCTTACACTCGTCATGAGACCTGCCGTGTGGGCCACGAGCGCCGCGGGCATGTCCACTACCCTGTTCAACATGGACGGCCAGGTGCGCACTGCTTCACTGCCGCTCGTTTCGTCACCATTAGCACGCGAACCGTCACTGACTTTCTTGTGTTTGTGTTTTTCGTGACAGGAGGTGGCGAAACGCGTAGCTCGACCAGTCGAAGGTGATCGTGACGGACAACCAGCCACCGCTCCCGAAAACGTATTGAACACTCACACAAACACGCATATATTGATGTGAGAAATCAAGATTTGTCAAAAGACATGTGCAGTACTGTGGACGGGAAGGTCATGGACAGTCATTGAGAAATATCGAGATGTAGGAAATTAATATATAAGATGACAATACTGGATAAATCCAATCACGAATTATCATTGTATTATCAGTTCGGAAGAAATGGCCACAAGTGACCCGCCAGAAATCTTACACACAAACACTTTACACACATACACACTTACACTTACACAAAACATACACACTTACACTTACACAAAACGTCTATATGTATGTATACATATGTATATACCGTAAACTTATTTCAACGGTACCTCTATAGAACGCCTCCTTGGGGAACAAGTGAAAAATTTCCTTTCCAAACTAGAGGATGGATGTTTATAGCTACTTACAGGATGTTTATAGCTATATGAAGAAAATAAAAGTACAAACAACGCCATACAAAATTGTTTTTTTTCAATATTCATTCATGCAGCTCAAAGTTCCTGTAAGAAAGTGTTTTAGGAAATATATATAGCATAGTTAAAACACATTTTGTTTAATTTTCACAGGATTCCTCGCAACCTTAGGAACTAGTCTCGCACCCCTTAGAAGTGCGAGCATTCCCGGTTAAGAACCCCTGAAAGCTTCGATTTTAGTCTAATTGAACGTCGCTTCTTCTCTTTTGACAATAGCTGTAACTGACTGGTTTTTATTAGTGAATTTGTGATTAGTTACCAGTAATAACCTTGTATTTGTGTCTTCGGTTAATTGAATATGCATACGCTGCCTGGTTTTTATTCGGGTAATTTCAGGTATATTCTGATCAGCTTGTTGAAATATAGAACGGCGCTTCTAATTGAACGGTCTGCCGCCCATATCGAGGTTTTACGGTATATATATATCTTGAGAGTTTGCATGCAAATGAATGTACCCGTGCGTATGTTGAATATATGAATTGAAATCTACAGCCGTCTTGTTTGCATAGTTCGAGTGAATCTCTCGACGAAAATAAACATCACATATATCGTGACTCAGAACCCAAAACGACCAAACAGAAGACATATCTTTGTTATGGATTTAGTGAGAATGAGTTTTGGCGGTTTTTATGTATTGACAAGCACGTTTGTCCGTGTAAACGGAGTATGAGGATGTTTGTCTGGTTCAATTTGGAATGTTGATTGTCACTGATGTCAGCAGAACGGGACTGAAGCGTGTCAAGCCGGGGACTGGAAACTGATGAGTCTCTTCGGTGGCAAGCGCTCGTCTTCAACGCGCCAATAAGTTGCTGCACAGATCTCAACCATGCCTTCTGCTAACTTCATTCAAGGTGTGTGTGCAATTCATTTGCTCTGTTAATGTCACTTAAACCCGGCTTAGTTAAGAGTTTTCTCCACAAATTAATTACATAGTTGTGCTACAATTTGAAATTCTCTTCATATGATTGTTTATATTGAGCGTTTGGTTTTTGATTGGCAGGAACAATATTTGAATATGGAATTGAAAGGATTATTCTGCACAATATAAACCAAACACATCCATATCAAAGATAGTACGATTAACAGAATAGCACTGGAAGCATGTATGCATATTGAGCTAATAGTCATCTTCAGGTAACATGGGGCATAAATCATGGTTTTGTTTGTGTGTGTTTGGGTGACTGCATTCGTACTAGTTTTGAGTGTAACCCTGTGTTTTACAGATCGCCATTTTCCGTGCAAAGAAACTTCTATGTCTGCGTTTAAGTGAACACAATCGATCGTGGAACTGTAGTTTCCCATGGTGCTCATACACAAACATACATAAACAGGCTTCCACATTTATCTTTGTTTTGTGTTTGTATATGCGTTTTTATCTATGGTGCACAGATATCGTGTTCATTTTGGCCTTTTCTCGCCGTTGTTTGTCGATTTTCATGTTACTATCAATGAGTGTTTTACATCTTGGTTTTACCCACGTCGTTGTTTTGCCAGTGAGGTTTTCATAATAAACATATATTCGCTTCCTGTTTTTGATATGATAATTAGGATTCTCGAAAAGTAGCCTTAAATATAGAAAAGTAGCTTTATTTTCTGAAGTATGTATTGTATAACGATGCAGTGGTGATATGATGAAATAACACACACACCCAAGGGAATAACAACAACGCTAATTCCGTCTCAGAGAACAACACGCAAACACGCAAATACAGCACACACACACCACGCGCAAATACTCTCGACTCCTGCACCGCACTGCCGCTCGTCTCAGCTCGTACCCGTCTCCTCTCGCCTGCAAGATGACACCGCTGCAGCACTTACACCATTCCGCACAGACACACATGCACACATACGCACATACACTTTGCTGAATCAACATTGCTATACATAGATACATACAACGCCGCTCTGACGCAACACACACTCATCACATATACAACACCACATTTTCGATAACAGTAACCTAAAATTAACACATGCTCTCTCAAAAGCCAGTTTCTCTGCATTTCTGCGAGAAGGATTTCTGCCCCAGTCCCTGATACCCTCCTTTCCACCTGCTCTACTCTAATGCCATTTTTACAGCAGACCACCAAAAAGTAATCAAACATCTTAAAATCACCATAACTACGGTTCTGAATTTTATGTGATACTTGTTGGCGTTTTATCTTTTTATCATATGACTTGAAATGCTAAAAAATGTCTAACGCCCCAAAATGCAAGCAAATTATGACATTAATCCAACGAAAAGGGCACATTATTCTAGAGCGAATATAAAAAATTGCTAAACGACAATATGCAATGGTTTTAGAAGCTCTAGATGCGACGTTTGACAGCGCATTTAGCACAATCTTTCACAACTGTATTTCAACAACAACAACTGTATTATGTATTATTGAGGCTGGAGTTCAGCGTGTTTCATATGCATGCTTAAGTTTGGACGGCTTCTCAAACCCAAATATAGTTGGACGTTCGGTGCTACATCAGTTGCTGTCGGTATTTTGCATGGATTTAAACATAACAGTCGGCAATAAGTATTTGGTTCGCAGACTTGCGGATCTTTGGCGTGAGTACTTTTATTTTGACCAATTGTTCGTGTTGGTAGTTTTCGGAAAGTCAATGTATGTAAAATGCTATGCATTTGATCAGGTTCAGTTTTGATTAATTTGGCAGTATAATGTGCATGTATAGAGTACAGGCTGCAGCTGTGCAGCTCTGTAGCGCCGATGTTCGTATTTTGTCATGCGTGAATTGGTACACTCGTTGGAATATGTTTAATTTCGCTTAAATTATATATGATATTCCTTTGTTATTTACGCAGCATTATTTAATTCACATGTATATTTGTATTTTCGTCATTGTTAATGTAAGTACGGTTTACTACTGACAAATGGTTGAAACCCACTTGGTGGATTGTACCCGGAAGTGACGTCCGCCCACCGAGTAGTTGACTTGTGCTGTGTCAAGGCAATAAACCACTTGCTCACTGAACGTTGTGGTGTTAACATTGTGCTCCTGATACAACCACAACTTCAGGTCAACACTTACAATACAATCAACAATCAACATATATTTGTAGAGCGCACATATCGACACACGCGCGAATGAAGTAAAACAAATAGCAAATAGGCAGCAAACAGAAAATAAACACCGCAACAAGAATAAGCAGACAGACGACAAACACAAGTATACATACTCGTACACACATAAAATTAGCTTAACTCTTTCCCGACAATTGGGTGGCTGGCCACCCATAGGACTTGATGCAGTTTTTTGTCAACTACACACGGAGCAATGGTGACAGAATATCTTGAGCGATGGTGACAGAATATCTAGATACCCAGCAATGGAAAAAACGTAATCTAGATATTCTGTCACCATCGCTCCGTGTGTAGTTGACAAAAAACTGCATCAAGTCCTATGGGTGGCCAGCCACCCAATTGTCGGGAAAGAGTTAAGTACACATAAACACATATACCTATGTACAAACATACATCCATACATACACATATATACATACATATACACATGTACACATACACATGTACACATACATAAATACATACATATACCTACACACGCCACACACATCTATAACAATATAAAACAGACACACACATCCACAGATAGGCACATGCACTTACATGAACACAATATCGGAAACACTTCGGCATATCACAATAAGCATACAAACAAAATCTGAACAAATATTCTAACGAACGGGCTCAGAGCGCGGCATAGGGAGTAAGGTTATGCGAAGAATGATCGAAGGATATGTCAAAAAGATGATTAAGCAAGGGCTGTAGAAGACCCACCTAAGGAAGAGAGATCTTTGATAAGAATATTGTGATTAACCAGGTCAAAGGCAGATGAGAGATCAAGAAGGACAATAAGGACATACTTTTTGTACGAGAAATGCGAGAGGACAGTAGACGAAACCGAAAAAAGGTCCGACTCAGTGGAGTGTGCAGGCCTAAAGCCGGATTGATAAGGAAATCAAGAGATTTGAAAACAAAAGGCGCAAGTTGGGAGTAAATTGCAGATTCAAGAAGTTTGGAAGGTAAGTTCAGGAGAGATTTAGGACGGTAATTTTACAGACTGAGGGATCAAGTGAAGGCTAACAGTATTCACGTGCTTACATAATTTACATTCACGTGCTTACATAATTTATATCTTGGGTTGCTCTCCACTGTGGACTTCATGAAGGCAATGTGTTCTGGTTGTGTTTTCTTGCTTGTGCAGCCTCCTTTTTGTCTGGAGTGATCAGACTGGCTCTTGATGCAGTCATAGGCGATAGATTTCTTCATTCCCAGATTGCTCGCAAATTCCCTCCACTCTCCGCCTCTATTTAATACCTCACACCTTCTTTTTTATATTTTCTTGAGCATCAGATTGACTTATGTAACTTGCTGGAATAATTTTATCACAACATTTTATCATTTTATCGGGGTGACATTATGGAGAGTTATCAGTTGTTGATTTATTATTTATTGTTATTTTTTCCAACTTTCTTTCTAGAATTATTCTCTTTTCGAACTATCTTTCTCTCTGATTTTTTGGGCGCTTCCAGCACATGGGGCCACTGAACGGTGGTAATAGTGCTTGCACTATTCCTTGTGCTGCCGTATATCCCTGCCCTGTGCTGCCGTATGTCACGGTGTGAGCCTGAGTGAGTGTGTTGGAGTCGTGTCCGAGGTTTGTGAGTTGTGTGACGGCTTGTAGACGCGCGTGGAGCGGTGATGTTCACGCGCGCCTGTGTGTAAATATATATTAGTTTTGTGTTTCGTCTACAGTAAGCACGTGAATACTGTTATGCGTATTCCGACGAAAAAATCAATATTCCGAAATTGAAGTTGATTATTCCGAAATTGAAATTGATTATTCCGAAATTGAAGTTGTTTAATCCCAAATTGAAGTTGTAAAGGTATAGATATTTTTGTTCGGAAGTGTGTGTAAGTTTGTGGTGTTTGGGTAGCTACGGAACAACACAAGTTGATAACGTGAGTGCTTTGGACCGACTGTATTTACAAGTACAGACATAACAGGACAGGACGATCGGGCACACGTACAAACAAACTCACGCACACATGCTCCTACAACACATACACAATGACACGGACAAACATGACACACAGACATACAAACAAACAGGCGTACACAGAGCTGGTAGGGTCGCGAGGTGGCGCGAGACGGAATTTGTGCCGCACCACAAGTTTGTAAGTAAGTGATAGATAAGTTTTACATGATTATTATGTAATAATTTCTTACAGTTCTATTTGGTTCTATCTGTTACTTATTTTCTTATAATTTTGGGACTATTAATTGAAAATACTTAAAGAATTGAATTGAAATTACGTAGAAGATCTGCTTTTAATGACCTATTATATGGCTAAGAAGTCCTGTGTCACCTGTGATAAGAATGGGGAGGTTGTTCGTTTGAATGGTATGATTGAATAATTGAAACATACAAATACGTATTTGCAAGAATAGGCTTCAAGGTAAGAACAGCCTCAGTTCAAAATCTCGCTGTTGTTGGATAAGGCCAGTTAATTGTAAAAAGTTGTACGCGAGAAACGAGAGTGTGGTAAGACATGCGTTGTTGCAAGGAAAATTAAATTCCAACAATTTTGTAACAAACTAGGAGATCACTGATAATCGTTGACTACACGCAGCAATTATCTTGATGCAATAAAACACGACGAAATATTATTGCACTTCCCATAAACTCTTGGAAATCTCGTGACATGTGTGTGTGTGTCAGCGTGTGTCTATGTACGCTAGCGTTCGTGTATATGTATTTGTGTATTGAACGTTTCACAGAGACGGCGACAGTGTTACAGCTGCGCGAGCGTCCTGCACCGCCGCGCGTTTCTGTCGACGGCACGCTGGTTGAGTACTACGTGCACTACGAGAGTCACAATCGGCGCCTTGACGAGTGGGTGACTGCCGATCGTATTAGGTGAGTTTATGTCTGCCTGTTCAATTGGGCACAGCTGCATTCATAATATAGTTTATATTAATGTAAACTGTTCAGTTAATCATACTGTTCAGTTACTGTTGAATCGATAGCAGCGGTCACACACCAAGTAGACGTTCAGTTGAATGGTGAGCTAGTTAGCAAAAGTGCACATGAACTCTACATGTGCATTATACATTAACATAATTTTAACCTGGAAATGGTGTCAGCTAATTATATCGGCGTTACTCAAGTGTGTGCTTGTCAAATATTTGTCAACAGTTATTTCAAACTCCGATACAATATTTTCATACTGCACATTTATTTGGTTATTATATGCACGGTTATCGAGTGTTCACACCTTCACTGTCGCAACTTCGTACTATTGTACAACTATTGTATTATCGCGTGCACATTATAATACAGCTTGAAGTGTAGCCGTCATAGCAGCAGACACAAGCCGAATCCCCGGACCCGATTATGTGGACCAGTAGTGCGTCTTTTCTCGCAATCTGTGGTGCCATAAGAGAAGCAAAATGTCGGGATAAACCTCAATCTCATCGTGAGTAACGCCGCGATTGTGTTGTACTGTGTGTTACGATTGTGTTGGTTCTTACTTCTCGTTATCTGAAATGCTGTTGGTTTTATCTATCTTATCTACTCAAAGCCTCACGGCCCCGGCTGGCACACCGTAGTTCCGGCTGCACACGAAATGTGTCTTGTGGCAATTGAGTGAAACGTTTGATAACCCAATCATTTCACATCGTCGAGGAATCGAACCTTAGATATTTCGTGCACAAATCGTGCGTTTTTTATTCACTCGGCTATGCGGCGGATTTAGGGCGAAGATTATTAAAGTGGCTGTCGCAGTTTCTGAGGCGAGGATTATTAAAGTGGCTGTCGCAGTTTTTGGTGGGTGATTCGCAGTAATACTTGCGTATGACATTCTACGATCTACAAAGACCATTGCATATTTTGGTCATTAAGCTCAAATGTCAGATATACCGGAACGTTATATGAACTTTTACGAATTGCGTTCACTCTCTTAACTATTAGATTATGAAATTTATGGCATTACAGTGATGCTCCGGACACAATAGTTCATTTCTTGTAAACTAATTATCAACTCTGATTAAAGCGGTAAATCTGTGTGCATGATTGTGTTTTGTTAGGGCGGTGGAGAAATGCGGTGCACGGGGCCCCGATGGTGAATTATCCGCAGCCGCTGATTCATTGACGATATCCGAATGTGATCGCAAGATTACCAGAAATCAGAAGCGCAAACACGACGAAATCAATAATGTGGAAAAGGTTCTGCTATCCTGAAATTTCCACAACTTTTGAAATGTGTAGACTTATTTTTCACATTACTTGTGTGTTGTTACTGTGTATTATGCGCCCTGAATTCACTAATTTGGTTCTCTTTGATAGCCCGCCAATTTCCATTTTTAGTAGATAGGTTATTTTATAGAGCTTATTGCAGGTTGAGCTTATGTGTGATTCATTCGACATAGTTCCCAAGGTCGATTGATAATTGGCAAACTAATTTCACCAAATTCTGATAACTTTTCGGATGTTTTTTGTAGAGAACGTTTTGTTCAAGAGCCTGGCTCGTTCATTTTCTGCCGAGGTGTTTGACTAGCATTACGTTGCTTGTTTTGCTATGTACCATCTTGTGAACACTTCATGAATATTGTCCGGTGACACTGTTTTTAAATGTATCTATATTCTGACGTCTTGTGTGGCGCTGGACTTCAAACTCTTTGGTCGGCATCATCCCTGGACTTACAAGTATATGTTGCGATTATGAATTGTTCAGACATTCGAGGAAATGGACCCAAAAATGGCCGCCTTGGAGAGAGAACACGAGACTATAACCAAGGTGAAATACATCGACCGAGTGCAGGTAAGTTTTCAATACCAATACAACAGCAAAGTAACAGTAACAGCAGCAGTAGAAGCAAGCTCAGTTTTGGCAGCATACTACTAGTATCTGGTAGACATACAAAATACCTTCGCTAATCTATTTTAACCATTTCTATATTTTATATTTGAAGTTTTTATATTGAAAACAATTGTTATTAAACTTTTCTGCGAGGCATGGAGGAACATATTGCCCGAAATAGAAGCGCATATGAACAGCACATAAGCCGTACGAATTATAGATAACAGGACATCAAAAAGACACACATCAGCATCTTTCAAACAATTGGAAATATTTGAAGTTAATAATGAGATAATAGATAATTCGAAGTTATACTCGAACAAAACATTTTTACGAACAATTTTCTAGCTGTTCATAGCAAACTACAGCGCAACTTACTATCATATTTTCTTATTAAGGCACGACACATTGATGAATGGATAATACTTTATGCAATAACCTTATGGAGAATCATGGAGTCCTTTTATACAGTCACACAATGCCGTAGTGTTGGGGAGCGGTCCATCCCAGGCGGCATGTTTTAAGGGGCCTTTAAAACGTTTTTACGTTTAAAGGCCCCTTAAATACATTTACACGCTTTTATCTTCGATCAACTGACTGACATCACACACTATTATAAGGGCTTTTTCAGCTATATCGACATGTACTTGCTAATTCCCTATTACAGTCGCATTGAAGCGCACATCTCACACTATTATAAGGGCTTTTTTCAGCTATATAGACATGAACTTGCTAATTCCCTATTACAGTCGCATTGAAGCGCACATCTCACACTATTATAAGGGCTTTTTTCAGCTATATAGACATGTACTTGCTAATTCCCCATTACAGTCGCATTGAAGCGCACATCTCACACTATTATATGGGCTTTTTTCAGCTATATGGACATGTACTTGCTAATTCCCAATTACAGTCGTATTGAAGCGCACAGTCTCTTGCGGCCATGTGATCCACGAGCATTGATTGGGGCGGCAGATAGCCTAGCTACACTACTGCTCTTTCCTTCTATTAGAGCCAGCTAGAAAAACCACTGAAGAATTTCGCGCTGTTTATGCCTTAAGAGAGCGTGACACGAGAACACTTGAAGGACTACTAGAAGCGAACGACGCTGAAACAAAACAATCACAATAACACGCACAATTAATACAAGCATTTCACCTGTTTACTGATATGTCAACATTTGTATGATTCAACGTTTCATCTTATCATTTAACATCTATTTATTGTATATTTGCTCTATATTTTCACATATATTCTTTGCACTCCATCCTTTCATATCTATTCGTTTATCTATGACCCAACTTTGATTTTTCGTCATCATATACTGCTTATTTTTTCGTCATCATATACTGCTTATTTTTGTTGTAATGAATATTTATATCTGGTGTTAATTCTATTTTGAACATTATGTCGTTTGTCATTATATCCATGCATTGCAGTTTTTTGTACCTGTGCTTTGCTAGTCATTCCGCACTTATGGTTTTCGTATGAGATCGCTTATGATAATATTATTATGATAATATTCCAAGTGCGAGAGGTGCAGCATAAACCATGTTGGTTTCTGTACCCGACCAAAATTACTATTTGTGTGGTGATTAATTTCATTGTGCTTGTGTCGACCAAGTAAATGGAATCGTAGCAATCACAGCGCATTTCAACTGAGTGTTGAGTGTTGGTTTGGTCTCCCGTCGAGTGCAACATCTGCTTACCACCGCATGCTGAGCCAACACATGAAATGAGATACAGTTATTCGAAACAAACACAAAACTTGTTGCCTCGAGTTTTCATTAGCGCTGCATGATGACAGACAGTCCCATGAGAATTGAACTGCTAAAAGACGCTCAACCATCATCGTGTGAATCATTTACGGGTGATACAGTTTAACTGACGTATTGCCATGGAACAAAGAATACAGGTGCTGCTAGATCAGTGGACTATAGAAGCGGTCGTTCATGCGTTTGATTGGGCTCACTACATCGTGCCATTGATCGAGGGATCCACTGATGATACGGCAGCTGGTTGTATACTAACAGTGGACTTGGTGCGTTTCAATTAGTATGTTGAACGCTAACACGACAGTCGTCAGGGAGTGACGCGCTCAAAAAGAGCTCGTCAAACCATTTACTGCCCAGAGATCGATAAATGAACACAATCAATCGATGAATGAATGATAGAACACATTGTGTCATCATGTGAGGAGCACATTATGCCGTCATGTACATACCCAGCCAGCAGCGCGACCCGTATCATGAGAATATGTCCGGAGTATGTCCGCTAATTAATTTTCACAAGCGGGCTGCACCTACCTTGTCTATGTCAAGGTAGGTGTATCGTGTCTATATCAAGGTCTACACCTACCTTGTCTATGTCGACCGGTGTTCTGTATGACCCTTCGTGGTGTCATTCCTTAGAAAGTCATCAGCCGTACATCTTGTTTCTGTGCTCTTCCGAATCTTTACTAACACCGAATGTTTACTGACACTGTGGACTCCGTAGTGTAGTGGTAGCACACCCGCCTCACAAGCTGGAGGTCCGTGGTTCCAAACCCGGCGGAGTAGAATTTCTTTGGCAAATTCTATAATCCAACAGCCCCTGTCCACCCAGCAGTAAATGGGTACCAGATATCAGTCATGTGTTGTGCCATGCATTCTGGGGAGGTGGCCCTCTCTAATACGTCTTTCGTCCTTGTGGCGTCATAACGTGGAGAGGGTCGGTTCTGCGGTGGCAGCGAGCTGCACGGGGCACGCCTGTATGTTCATATGCTTCGGCTTCTTCCCGTGTAGCAGCTGTCGCTTGAGGTCTTTAACCTTTAACCTTTAACCGAGTTACGAGTGTATTTCGAAGTGAGCTTGGGTCACAGCGTCCTTAAATTCCCAAGAATGCACTGCAATGGCGAAATGTCTTATTTTGTCGGTCGCTCATGTTATCGTGCCCCCCGCACACCTCGTGAACGCTAACGATGAACAAGTGTCAATCATATTTATTTATTTGTCTTGTCTGTGATTTATTTTTATTCAATGGTATGCTTTTGTCATATAGTTTTCATCGTTGTGTCTCATTGATTAGGAACCCCGTATCATGCTGGTATGTCTCTAAAACACCAATAATCATCATCCAACGAATTTATTTTGTGTTTTCTGGTAATGGAATCGCAAACATTTGTGCTAGTGTGTATATATGTGTGCATTTTCATGGGGGGTTCACGCTGTATATGTAGATTGGCTGCTACGACATTGACACGTGGTACTTCTCTCCTTATCCGGACGAGTACATGAAGGAAGCCAAGCTGTACGTATGCGAATACTGTCTCAAGTATATGCGACTGGAGTCCACGTTCTGTCGACACTTGGTGAGACCACAAATTATGATTCTAACGGTATTTATCTCGCTTTTTCAGGCTTCAGCTTCCATTGACAGTTCATACATGTAACATATTTCCACCTGACGTATAGTTGAAGTACCGTCGACACGCTTGATTTCTCGTCTGGTTCGTCAAAGGAAGACGAAACGTTAATCAGCCAACGATCGTCTGCCATGTTGCCGTCTGTTGGACAAATATAATCAAGTTCGCTGATGTGCAGTGGCGGTGGACGAAACGCTCGTCTTTTGCCTGCGTTTAGAAGCCTGACGGTGCAGCTGTTAAACTTTCTGACTTATCTGGAAATACTTGTCTGACTGCCTGGGTGGCTGCATAGGGTTCAAGAGGGCGAAACGTATAGATGACAGTTGCTTGTGCTCGACAATGCTCCACCTTGTGCAATAATATCTTTTTTGTAATGCGGTTGGAGTTGTTAGACTCAAAGGGATCAGTGGGGCTACAGCTGCCCTGGAACGGTATTGGGCGGTGTTCGCGGCGAGCTCAGGGGCATTCTGTGCTCGCGCAGCGAACATGGTCATTGGATTGGTATCCCAAGTTGTCTGCTTCACCCTCCCTGTGACGTCTCGTGCAGTGTGGGTGGTCGTGTACTCGAAAACATATAAGCACATTGCCTTGAAGACACATTGCCATGTAGGCACATTGCCTACATTGCTCATATATGCACATTGTCTTGAAAATGATGTTTTTACTTCATAGGACACGGCTACTGATTGGCGACTGCACTGAGCTTGCCAGTCGATCATGTGATGCCCAACTCCGTATGTGCTAGTCTTTTTGTGCAGTACTTGTGAAATTTACCTCTGCTCACCTGTGCTGATCTTTACGAGTAAAATTATCTGGTGCTACTCAATTTGACTGCATGTACCAATTCAAAAGCATCGGCGACGTTCCTCTTGATGCTAGTCGTTGCATAGATGAGTTACTACTGGTGCTCGCGGCAGGTGAGGCAGCGGAAACACGCGCAGTGGAGGCCACTTCTCATGCACCGGGCCGACTTGCATTGTCAAGTACGCGGCATGTGCACTGCATCTAGATGCCGTCGCATCAAACGCCGCAGGGCGGGCTTCGTGTGCATGCAGCCGTGCAGTTTTCTGTGCTGTTAGTGACTGCGAAAATCCGTGTGGGACGGCCGGACCTGCGGTGTACCAGCCGGGGCTGTGAGGCTTTGACCCCGCAAAATTACACGCGAACATAACCTTCTCTACTGCTGTGTTTAAATGCGCAATAATATATTTATATATATCAAACGCTGAATCATACTAGGGGTGTTGTTTTCCGCCGTGCTTTCGAGCAATTACACCGACTTGAAATTTGTGAATAATTGGCATGTTAGTGAGTGTTTCGAGCGTTGAGTGTGTTGTTTGGGTTGGTGAGGTGTAATAATGTGCGAACACACTCGTTTGTGAGCATGTTCGAATCTTCAACTGTGCTGTTGTGCTGGTGATGTTATGTCCAACTATGTCCTCGGTATGTCGGTATGTCCAACTATGTCCTCGACCTTTTTGTTCAATCCAATGTGTTAGCACGATGTTTACGTTTTCCATAGTGTTGCCTAAAAGCTATTTATAGCTGTAAAAGCTTTTTGTTTTCCACATTTAGCTTGGCTGCAATATATTTGAGCATTTATTCAAATTATTGTATTGAATTAATTTTTAATTGAATCGCTTTTCATTTTAAAGAGAATTAATTAGTGTTTTTAATTTTTAATTTTAATCGTTTTTATATTTGGGAATTGTAATATGAGTGTCAAATGTCGATACAGTTCGTTAATAAATATTGTTCTCAATAAACTACTGTGCTGCTCAGTAATTTTCAGTACACATACTGCGCACGTTATGTTTGCGTGGTTGATCTGTGTCTGGTGAATTTGCACGAGCGTGCGTCTGTATCACTAGGCGGAGTGCACTTGGAGGCAGCCTCCTGGTCGCGAGATTTACCGCCAGCACACATTGTCCATGTACGAGATGGACGGCGTCGAGTGGAAGATATATTGTCAGTTATTTTCTACCTTTCTTCTGCTGCTGTTTTACATTACATATGCTTGCTTCAGTTTGTGTACTGTATGTCGTAGTGCTTCAATATTTGATCAAAACTATTTTCTTTTGCAATTTGTGTTGTGTTTAAAATGCATTTTATTATTTGCGACTATTTTGCGTGTCCAGGTCAGAATTTGTGTCTGATGGCCAAGTTATTTTTGGATCACAAAACCTTGTACTTTGACGTGGAGCCGTTCATGTTTTATGTGCTATGTGAGGTGGATCGTCAAGGCGCTCATGTTGTTGGCTACTTCTCCAAGGTAGGCTTTGTCGGCACTTCACTCGGATGTGTTCTATCATTCTTCTGTGTATCGTGTGATTCTTTTAATTGGATCTATATTAATCTATTTCTCACCGTTATGATTTTGTTTTCTTTCCTCCGAACTGTATTGCCAAATATTATTGTCATTGCCATAATTGGACGCGTTCAATCGTTCAGACGTTAAATTAGGTTATAATTTAGTTTGGTGTGGTTAGAAATATAGTTGGATTGGCGGATACCAGGTTAGAGTGCGGTTTATGTTATGATGACACAGTATTGCACCAATGTGAGCACTGAGTTCGTGCTGTCTCGTCTCATTTAACCTGAGCTGGTGCTCTCACTATATCCTCATGCAATGCATTTCACATATTTACCCATCTAAAGAGGAAGATACATTTCATCAAGGCTTTCGTAACTTGTTGTATCAGCGCTCAATTTCCTCTTGTTTGAATTTTATGCATCAAATCTAGTATGGAACGCATTTATGCACTCGAACACAGCTATTAGATCGGCCCTGATTTTACTTTCTTGCAAATATTTTCATCCAATTTTTGCTAACATGCTTCTATTGGATGGTTTGCTCGAGTTTTGGAGTTAACTTTGTGAGAACGTTTCCTACGTTCTGCAGTTTTGCGATTATTTTCGTTGTTTGTTGCATTGCGCTACTGTAAGCACCGACAGCGTTTGCATATTTTGTTGGATCCATGTGCTTATATCATTCTGTATGACTGCTTGCTTTTGCGTCTTCTATATGCGTGCGTGTGCCCGCGTGTGTATTTGTCTTGCTACACCAGGAGAAAATGTCATTGGAAGGAAACAACGTGGCTTGCATTCTGGTATTACCTCCATTCCAGCGTAAGGGCTATGGCAAGCTCTTGATCGCTCTGAGTTACGAGCTCAGGTTGCAATACACACACACACACACACACACACACCTTTTCATTTTATTTGTTAAAACAAATATATTTATGTACATTGGAAAACCGTTGACTTCATCAAGATAGCATTGATACTAACTCTTTTGAACATCCAAGCAGGTATTAGCTGCGACAAGCGCACGCAAACAATCGATTAAAACTGATCGCACATTGGCAGATGACAATTTTTTTTCTCGTTGTCTCGATGTTTCTTGCGGGTTGTTGGTCGTTTGCATCGAGCCTTCTCAGCAATCGACCGATGTGGTGTTGGCGTAACGTTTCAGAGTTCACTGTCTTCATGGTCACACACTGTGAGACGATCCAATGCTGAATTGTAAATTGTGCGGATTGTTTGTGTCGGTCGGCGGTAGGCGGTACTGACAGGTAGGTAGGTGGCGGTAGGTGCTAACTGAGTTATTACTCTTGTGCCGCAGTAGAGGTGCACCCAGTCTGCTCACACCGTGGGGCTCTTTAAGTCGTCAAAATTCCGCCTCCTTCAATTGCACGTTCATAATCCAATCTTTCAAAATGTTGATGACAACAATCTGATGAGAAACCGACACGTCTAATCATGATACATGCTTGTGTGAGCGCATTGGTGTGTGTGGTGGGGATCCAATGAATCCAGTCGAATCTTCTGCAAGCTCTGGTGAAATCATTTTGATATGTTTTTTTATTTGTTATATAGAACTATAGATATTTTAAGTGTTTGCACCTAAAAACGATAAATGTAGTCATAATTTATATTTTGTGTGCCATTCGTGTGTGTGGCGTGAATCTAACGAAACTAGTGCATTTGGGTGGCGTGAATATAATCAATTTACTACAAGATCTGGTTATTTGTGTAGAATTTAGTCATTTTGTTACCTGTTATCCAACATTGTTTATATTTGTCTTTGTTTACGTGTGTGACTCATCATTTTCCCTATCATCTGCCGTATTCTCTCCTCTTTCTTCCGGTTTCCCATCTTTTCCTCGCTCAAATGCGTAGGGGCTGCATGGTGCAGTTCATAGCGCTTGTTCTTTTTTGCGTGAGCTGGTATCGTACAATAATAATTGTCATAATGTCAAATATAGTAGCTTTGAGATGCAATTCTTTCAAATTCAATTTTTCAATTTGCAACAACGAATTACTATAAGCATTGCAGTTGTTAATGGCGTGACGCAAATTCAAGATGGTCGATCACAATTTTAGTTTTGGTTCAATTTCTGCCTCTTTCTCATCCGCTTTTGTGTACGCGTGGCGCTTTCAGCAAACTGGAGGGCGTATGTGGCAGTCCTGAGAAGCCACTGTCTGACCTTGGAAAACTTAGCTACCGCTCCTATTGGTCCTACACTCTTCTCGATGTGCTGCATAAGTGCAAGGACACAATCAGTCTTAATTCACTAAGGTGAGTTTCGGTCTCACGGATACACAGGAGGTTCAATAGCATGCTTGTTTCACATCGTCCAATCCTTTTTATCTTCGGCTCAATGCTCCTTGCCAGCATTTGGTATTCGCTACGAAGACACTTCAATCAATACGATTACCTTTCATAGTATCAATCCGCCCACGCTATACCAACAATCAACATCGAATATCAATAAATAGAGGATAAATAACAATTAGTATGAATAAATAGGTGAAAAAATGAATAATAATTGATTCCACTTGCTAAATAGCTTTTTGTTAGCTTTAGTCTTGAAACCGCTTAAGGTTAGGTTGCTCTGAGGGAAAACATTATCACTAGGGCTGTCAAAAGTTAATAAAGTTACTTTTTTCTGATTTTTAGGTTACTTTTTTGACAGCCCTAATTATCACTGAACGCATTCCAATTAGCCACGGTAGCTGGAAGAAAGCAGCGCTGGTATTGTTCTGTTCGGCATGCGAATTGGAACCATAGACTGGTAATGAAAACCGTGTGCTCTTTGCTGCCACGAATTATTCAGGAAGTGACTTGTTAATCGGATGATGTCATTTTTCCTAATGTGTGCCCATTCAACATTTTTTATATGCACTTGCTGTGAAATTGTACAAGAAGTATTCTACCTCAATGTCAGCTTCGTGGACAGCGACGGATAGTATGAGCTTCCAATTGGCTCTTCCACGTTCGTACTCACTTTATCTCATACGACTGTCATCAGCAAATCCAAACAGTTTCCCGCTTGATTTGTGGAAACAGACATAATTTGAGAGCAGCCAGAGATGTTGAAAAAATCAAATTGTGCTCTAACATAGGCGTCTATAAGGAATGTCGACGAGAAGCGATCGCGTTCGTGTCAACACAAATTCTAACACTGTCTTGCTAACCTGACCATGCTTATCTATAATGTTATTTTACTAGATATATTTGTATTGTTGAGTCTTCTATTTTGAGTCCAAAATTTCCTAATTTTTGAAGAATGTAACTTGAATCTGTGTGGAAGTATGTGTAATATTTATGCATGGTCGTTGGAGGCGCACATTTGTGATTTAGACACAAATTTTACATGTTCGTCAACGCTTTTTGGTAAATCAGAGTTGTACTTGGCGGCCCTGTATGTGTGGATTGCATTTTTATCGCAGTGAGATGACGTCAATCTCGATGCCGGATGTGATATCTGCCTTACAGTCGCTCAATATGATCAAGTACTGGAAAGGTCAGTTGGTAACATATCAGTTTCACTACTGTATCAACAGTTCACTGAAGTTGGTAACAGACCGGTCAGTTGTATGCGATGAGTTCCTGCACTTTTCCTTCATTATTGCATTACTGCTCAAAAATGTCGCTGTGTGAATGCGACTACGTGACAGCAATGTTATACGGACCAAGCACGTGGAGTGGAGTAAACATGGTAAATGGTCACATTGAACGTGACATCGCATTAGCAGATGATCAAATGTCGCGCGCTGTCATTTTGCTCTATTGTTGCATGGGATGTCATGGGCTAGTTGACCGATACACCCCTAACCACCCAATAGTTTTCTCGTGTATGTGTGTCGTGACTGTCGTGTTGTCCTGTCGTGTGTCGTGTTTGTGTGAAGGCCAGCACGTGCTTTGCGTCACGCCCAAGATGATCGAGGATCACGTCAATTCTGAACAATTTCGACGTCCACGTCTAACCGTTGATCCTTCCTGTCTTAGGTAATCCATGATTTTCTTATCAACACATATCTACATCAACGTCTGGGAGCAACACGTGCTTGTGCTGTCGCATTTTTCCAATTTGAATTTGAACTGCACTAAATCGCGTGCTGCTATTTTTTCTGTGACGCCTTGTGATGTGTCACATGGCAACGGTACACCCTCTGTGTGGTAGTCTGTTGGGTGGCAGCTGGTGCGAAAGTGAACGCTCGGGATTCACTATTGTGTGGAGCTCAGCTTCACCGGAGCTTTTAGCCAGCAACCAGCTCCAGTGGAGCTGACGACTTATGACGTTTTCATGTTGAACAAAACTGATCAACGTGTCGAAATCATCGATTTCGATAATATTCATCTCAATTATCGTCAGTGGTTCATATTCATTATTCGGTGATCAAATGTTAATTTTTGTTATTCATTTTGATAATTTTTTCAGGTGGTCAGCTCCCAAGAAGTTTTCTCGCAAAAGAAACGTCATATAATGATGAAATCATCGCTTATATTTGCTACGCTACGTTCAGGTATCGGCTCGCTCGTTGATCTGCTGACGTTTTAACGCGTTGAGTGCGTTTGCTTTGCTTCGCGTTGCTGTTTGCGCTTTGTGCACTTGATATACATAATGCGACGGAATACAATTCACTGATGATCTAGTGTCGATACGAATATTTACCAATTTCCCAGAAATAATTATTTGACATCTGATTATCCGCTGACACATTCGCGCAATGAATCCGTCCCTGGCATTTATGGCACGACTTCCCGTACGCCGTAAACGGCAGGCTACCAAGATGCGCTCGTACAACAATACTCACATATATTATAGTAACTCTCCAATTAATATGTAATAACAATATAATCAGAATCAAACCGGGGCACAAAATGGGTTAGACAACGGTACAAGTTAGCCAATACACTTAAAACTAAAACACTCGACAGAAGCGCTGAAAGCACACAGCGATATGTAAATGAATCAGCGTTCCGGGCAACGCTATGTATATATAACCCAGCGTACGGTGTCTATGCTAAAGGCAAATCACTCAAATGCATGGGAAGGGAGCAAAACATCCAGTCGATGAGAGTAGCCCTGTCAGACTGTAAATGAAGGTCGTACATGTGACTTTTTATACCGGAGATGAGTGGGCGTTACTGTAGCCACCGTAGTACGCCCCGGCGTCGCTGGTTGGCTGCAGTGCTGCAAGTTCTGTGAAACGGATGTTGCTCAGTTCTCGCCCGTTGTGCAGCTCTCGCTCCTCCCCGTCAGCTGATCTTGTGCGCGCGTGTGTGTGTGCTTACGTAAGTGTTTGCAGTGGAGCGAACATCACAAAACATCGTCAAATGTGCAGCTCGTATTCTGCATACAGTTTAAATGACAATTATACATAGGAAAACAATTATTGCAGTGGTTAGGTCAGGTTAGCAAAGAAAGTAGCTGCCATCAGAAGTAGCCTAACCTAACCTAACCTAACGTAACCTAACCTGACCTAACCTGATGAAGTTACTTGCAACCCGGTGAAACTTCCCAGGATAATTTTACTCAGCAATGTTTTGAGTCGTAATGCAGACGATGATCACCCTCACATCGAATCAACTCAATGTCTTGCAGCAGAACCACCTAAAACAAAGCGACGAAAAAAAAGCTGCCTACAAGTGGCATGATGATATTGATCAGGTGGTAAATCTGGTCCCCGATTATGATCAAGTGTCCACAGCTCAGTGTGTGCAGGATGCAGATAATAATGATGAAGTAACCTCAGGGAAGTGTAGTCAGGCAGCGGACACAAATCCTTTAAATATGTTTGAAGAAATGTATTGGACAGAGGAATGGATTGCAACACTGCTTGAACAAAGTAAACAGTGGGCTCACCAGAAAGGCATTCCCTGCACTGAAATATATGCGGAGAATATGAAGGTAGTTCTGGCGATTCTCATATTCTCAGGCTACAATAGGGTACCTAACAGAAGACTATATTGGAGTGAGTCTCCTGATACACAAAATCAACTTGTTATTAATTCTATGAGGCGCGACACTTTTGAACAGATAATGAGGTGTTTGCATTTCAATGACAATATGACTATGGATAGTAATCGTTTCTTCAAGGTACGACCTCTTTTTGAACACTTAAACCAAGCGAATAAAGATAAGGACAAAGTAGAATTCTACAGCATTGATGAAATAATGGTTCCATACTATGGCAGACACGGTGATAAGCAATACATACGAGGAAAACCAGTGAGATTAGGATTTAAACTTTGGGCAATTTGTACATCAGATGTATTTTTGCATCATGCTGAGCCATATTGTGGAAGACATACAAAAGTGACTGATAAAGGATTTGGTCTTGGTGGGAGTGTAGTGCTTAAAATGATTGAAAATGTGAATATGCAACCTGTTCAGCACGCTGTATTTGACATTTTTTGGTTAAGTTGCACTACTTGAAGAACTTGCATCAAATATAATAGCAGCCACCTGCACACTCAGAGAAGACAGACTCTCTGGAGCCCCTCTGAAGACAAGAAAGGCCTTAGATAAGATGGAAAGAGGGACTATGGATGATTCATTCACTAGCTGCATTTCAGTTGTAAAGTGGAATCGTTTGTAAGACATAATTAAGCGTCTTTTTAAGGACGGACTGTAAAGCGAATTCCACGCACCGTTGCCTTTTTAAAAGCAAATTGTATTGGCAATTCTCACACGCACCAGTCTTTATAAGGACTACGCGAATTCGGACGCAATTTGCTGGGGCTCGATTATCGCTGACGAACGCACGTTGTTGTCAGTTTTTGGCGTAGACATGGCTACTAACACTGGTGACCCCGAGTTGGACACAGCCGTCGACACGCAGCTAGCTAGCGCGCAATCATCCCAGGCATTCAGACCAGCAACAACCTTCAGGCTGCGTACTTTTCTACCTCTTTCTATTTCTCTTTTCTCGCTCGTGTGTGAATTTTGCGTCTGCCACTGGATCTGTCAGATTCAGAGGCAGAGGCGATATCAAACACGAGCGATTACACAGATTCAGAGGCAGATGCGATATCACACACGAGCGATTACACAGCCGCGACTGGAGATTCGTGGTCGTCGTGTGTCGATGGCGAACTGTCCACGAAAGCCGGCTTGCAGCGGTCGATGGAGATTGTTTCTTTTCGTCCATGACGGGAGACCACCACGTGTTTATCCGACTGCTGGACAACGGCGTATGGTCCGTCATATGGACAATCAAGCGGAAAGCGGTGGCTGTCGCGTCTGACAAAAAGGTGAGTGGGCGTATTCGGAGCGTGTTTTCATTGTAATTGTATATGATTGCTGTCGCACATTATGTGTATATGAGCGTTGTCTGGTGCAGCATATTCTCGACAAAAGCACATTTTGCGCAACGCTCAAGTAGACCCACTCAGCGCGAATTTATGCCAGTATCGGACAACTTCCAGGTGAGCGTGCTTATTGTTATTGCTTCCGTATGTGGCAAAATTCACCCACGAGCGAGATTGACAGATTCAGTGGCAGACGCAAAATTCACACACGAGCGATTTTCACAGATTCAGTGGCAGACGCGATATTGGCCCGTGAATTTGACCCGCCTATGCGTGTGTGTTTGTTGGGCGTTGTCAAGGCTCGTTGAAGTTTGAGCGACACTGGATCACATTCGGTCAGTGTTCAGGGTGACGTATTGTCACGTGACAGTGGTGGCGGCCGCTGATTGGCTGTTGAACAACAGTGGAAGTAAGACATAAATTGTTGTGTGTCAGTCTTGTGTGTCAGCTGTGCTCGTTCGTGTCTACAATTTGTGGTGTAGACCCAACATCGTCCAGGTGTGTCAGATCTTCTTGTGAGGTTAGTGAGTTATTTAGAGGACATAGGTACTAATGGTATTTGATACTTGTTACTTATGGTTCTTAATACTATTGGTACTTAATGGATATGTTTATTATGTAGATTCTATCAGGCCTATAGAACATTATATATTATTATCACAGACGATATTATTATATATATTATTTCGTGAGCTCTCACTGTTAAACTGAAGGATGTGTTTTATTTGTATGTTACTGTGTATGGGATCCGTGTTCGCTCATTGTGTAGTTTGTTCGCTCATTGTGTATATATTTATACATGTAACATTGAATATGTAATAAACTTAGTATTTGATATAAAATCTCATTTAACCGTGTTTGATGTGGTGTCTGTTATTAGTATAGATTATAACTCCAGTGAGGTAATGCGTGCGTCTATGCGTCTATGAGTTTAAAGGAAATGTGTGTGTGTGAATGAATTAATCACAGCTGATTGCTAACGTGTCAGTCAGCTGAAGAGAGGAATTTGTGTCTTTACAGTGTTGTTGGTGTGGAGGATAATATGTATTTCTGGTGTTTCTGGCAGTGTTTGTCTGAGCTTGGTCAATGTGTGCTTGTCTGTTCAGAGCTGCGTGCAAGGTCAGTGGGGCATTGACCCTATATAATTATAATTATACAACTACGCATTTGAACACAGCAGTAGAGAAAGCTAATATTCGCGTGTAATTTTGCGGGGGCAAATCCTGTTGCGCGCACACGAAACCCGCCTTGTGGCAATTGGGAACTGCTTTAAACCTAGAAATACAGACAAAACTACCTTGTAGACCAAGCGGGCCTTTGAGCCCTGCTCTGTTTTATGTATAATCTCTCTTACATGATCAATATATTCTATATATAGGCTCTTTTAAGTGCTTAATACTGATGACATATACTTAGAAACACTAAGGTCTAATACAAAATTAAATATTGCTTTTATTAGAATTCGTTCATTTGTGAATAATTTAAAACTTTGTGTATATTCGCACAAACACACCCACACACGCACAAATGAGTAAATTCACACAAAATATAGTTTTGTTGAGAGAACATACACGAATTTAAGGAAAAACCAAATACAAACACAGAACTGTTTCTTATTGCCTGCACTGAAAACATATATTGACGCTGTGCTCGCTTGTGGTCCAATGCAGCCTGTATTTTGGGTCCAGCATGACTGTGAGGTCTGCTGAGATCGGGACCTGTGTATGGTGGAAGGATCTGGTGAGATCGTGGACCTGTGAGGTCGAAGGATCTGTATAGATCGAGTTATCTGTTGAGATCGAGGATCCGGAGAGTGGATCGTGAGATCAGACGTGACCGGGTTGGAGTCTGAGGAAGCTCCGTGAAGTAAAAAAAAATAGAATACTCTGTTTACAGTCGTAACAGTAGAGCTTGGACTTCCTGTCCTTTTTAGGAGGACACAAGTAGCATCTCTTTCTCTTGTTCGTATTTTCTGTTGAAAGACATGAAGAGGATGTAACATGTCTCTTAATTGGTGGGCTGTCATTAGGCAATACTCGTTTCCTTCAATGTTCGTATATGTGCAAATCTGAATCTCGAAAACATAGTAAGAATACTGAAGCGATATCGTCCACATTACGGTTAGCCTACCTAGTTAGACCACTTCTTCCACGCACAATGTTATGAACATGAAGTCTCCCTGCCGAAACCGATTGCGGATCAGACGTCCAGTTTTCAATTTTATTTTTTATACGAAAATCGTCGCAGAACTTTCATTCACAGCTAGGGTTTGCTCAGAAATGCATTGGTTATCATCATCTTCCCCATCAGAAATATCAAAAGCTGGAAGAATTTCATCTATTTCGCCGTCATCATCGGATGGTATATAATTGTATCAGATTCACTGCTGAAAATCAACATTATCTTCTGCGATAATCCTTCTGATCTCTATCTCTGCTAGATTATTTTGAGCCATTTTTATACGGGAAGGACAGTAAGAAGAACACCCCTGCCAAGAAGAGCAGCAGCAGTCTGGCGCACAAGCAGACCGCCACCCTATCTACGCATGAAGGCAACGTGTACACATTACAACATGTAGCAGCTTGTTACAAATGGCGCATACACAAGCAAGAGCAACAGCAGAGTGCATTGAATGTGGCAGCGGCAGCAGCAGCACGTGTTGCAACATGTTTTGGCTGGTCCAGACTCATAACGAAGTTCAACAGTGCTTGTATCACGTCCGGGCCTCGCAGACCCGCTTGGTAAAATCTATATATATAAAAGAGATCCTCTGTGTGTGTGTGTATGTGTGTGTGTATGTGTGTGTGTATGTGTGTGTGTATGTGTGTGTATATGTGTGTGTATATGTGTGTATGTGTGTGTATGTGTGTGTGTCTGTGTGTCCCACCCTCGTTGGTCTATTTTCTATCAGGTATTACTCGGCCACCACTGAACGTACTCGCTAAAAATTTGTACCATCACGCTGGAAATTTTCTTGTCTACACCTTACACTAAATTTTGAATTTTAAAAATGAAACAAAAAAAATTTATAGCGGTGAATAGACAAAATGAACCCTGAAAAATGTGAAAATTTTGGTCAATATTCTGCCATCGAGATATCCTAAACCAGAAATGGTACAGCAATACAGATTATACCACTGTGTAGATAATTTTTCGTTCTACAAGATAGGTTATAATTTATACCCAAAAATTGAATATAAAATATTTTAAAATGAAAAAATTTCAATCTACATTCAAAATTATATTTACACTCCACGCGTTCGATTTTCCTTACATTTTTCTCTATTTCTCAAAAACTAATACTATTTCACATTTACCGCTATAATATTTATTGTTAAAATTTATATATTTTCCGCTATCATTAAAACCCAATATAACCTGAGTCAAACCTACCCAACCCAACCCAACCATCCAATCTTGACCGCTCTCAGCCTAGTCTGAGGTGATTTAACTTATTAGTTTGTGATCACAAAATATACTGATGCGATCATAATTTGTAATCAGAAGACTGAGATTATCTACCCCAGGGGTCCCAAACACGCGGCCCACCAATACTTCTCTCTCAACCCGCCAATATAGTATCGGGACCAAACTGTAAGGCAGCTAAATTCACATTTGTTGCATAATGCGATATAATTATACACCATTATCATATTATCTCATAATTCCCGGTTAATGCTTCCACTAATGCATCATATTCATACAGTTGTCATTTTTTGGATTACACCGATATTACAGCCCTTGATATTACAGCCGATATTATATTATGCAATCTATATTCTGCTACGTATTATTCCTAATACATATATCATCAGATCGCAAAATAAATTTAAAGGTTCACATCATTCTCCAAAATCATTTGCTTAAGAGCTATTCTACTTTTATCGCTAGAATATTTACTGCTAGCAAAATATCATATACCTCGCTATCATTTAAACCCACTCTGTATAGATACACTAGCATTTAAACCCGCCCGTTGTGCGGAACAATTAATAAAATTAAATTCATATTTAATTAGTAAACATATTGCAAATTAAAACAACATATTGCAAATAGATTATAGTAAATCCATAGAAATCCTAATCAATTGAAAAGTCTAAATTTAATTATTTTGTATTGTTATTTTGACAAAATACTATCCCTGAACCTGCCTCATATTTAAACCTGCCCGTCGTGTGGAATAATTCAGAACTCGAACACCATCCGCTCTGGACCTTGAAGTCAAATCCGTTAGTTTTGTATATGAACTCGTTTTACACGGTGAAATTAAACGTTATATTGTCTACAGTTGATGCCCCGGGAGATTATTATCTCATAAACATGATCCATCGCTTCGTTCACGTTTGAAGCCCCTGATCAATACCATTGAGCCCGCGCAGTTAGGTCACCTCGTATTCAAGCATACACGCACACAGACAGACAGATAATTTCTTTTATATTTATATATAATTTCTTTTATATTTATATATATATAGATTTGAACCCGCCCGTCGTGCGGAACAATTAATAAAGTAAAATTCATATTCAATCCATAAAATAAACTGAATACAAATAAAAAAGCAAAAAATTTAACCTGTATATACGTTCACCAATAAAAACTCAAAACCTGCCCGTCGTGCGGAATAATTCAGAACACAAACACATAACAGACAATGGAAATTCTAGCATATAAACCGGCCCGTCGTGCGGAACAATTCATACCATTAAATTTGTATTCAATTTATAAGCGAAAATAAATATGAATTAATAAAGAAAAGAGTAAACCCATAAAAAGTCTAAATTTCTATATTTTTATATTATTTTGACAAAATAGTTTGCTTAAACCGCCTCATATTTAAACCTGCCCGTCGTGCTGAATAATTCAGAACTCTGACACAAAACAATGAAAAATGACTAATTTTTTTTATCATAATGTTTTCAAAATATATTTATAACTCAACATCACCATCTAGCATTAAAACCCGCCCTTTGTGCAGAGCAATAAATAAAGTAAAATGAATATTGAATTAATATAAAATGATTAGAAATTAAAAAAGAAAAAGTAAACCCATAAAAAGTATTGACCAATGGAAAAGTCTAAATGTGAATGTTTTTATTTTAGATGTGGCAAAATATTTTCCCTCGAACTGCCTCGTATTTAAACCCGCCCGTCGTGCGAAACTATAAATAGGATATAATGAATCAAAAAGCAAAATGCTTATCCAATAGAAAAATATAAATTTCTAAATTCTTGTTTTAATTATTGACGAAGTTTTTTTCCTCAACACTGCTCAAGTTCACACCCATCCTTCGTGTGTAGTAATTCATAAGTGTAACACTATCAAAACAATGAAACCTTCTGTCATCTCTATAATTCCAGATTTATGCGTCTGCTAAAACAGCATATTCATATAGTTGGCATTGCATGATATTACAACCCATATCCTTATGCAACTTACGCTTATGCAACTTGAAATTAAACCAATTAAATTATACAGTAAAATTCAGTAGTTAACTTTGTTCCCAGTAGTATTTTACCCGCCTGTCGGGCGGAACAATTCATGTGTAAATATTGAGGACAATAAAGCCTTTCTATTCAGTATAGTGTAGCATTAATTAAACTGTACCCAATAAAACCACACCATCCATGCTTGGAGCTAATATGATGCATTCTTAATTGTGATTGGGCTTCAGTGAAATTAATCGGTGTATATTCCTGTGTAATCGCAAGTGCGTATAATAGCTGTCAAATTGGTAATATGTGCTTTTGACTTTACACCGCCGTAACTTCCTTCA
Source organism: Sacculina carcini (assembly GCA_916048095.2). Taxonomy (NCBI): domain Eukaryota; kingdom Metazoa; phylum Arthropoda; class Thecostraca; family Sacculinidae; genus Sacculina; species Sacculina carcini. The sequence continues at coordinate 11,172 of OU696583.1, read as the reverse complement.
GATACACTTTGGAAAATTACAAATTATACCGTATTGTAGAAAACAAGATTTCTAGCACGATGGTATAATTTATTTTTATGTGCAACAAATAGAGACTGAGAAATAGTAGAAAAATGAATAAATTTTACTCGCCCGGTGTTCAAGTGTAATTTTGGATTTATATGAGAATTTTGCCAATTTTACACGTTTTTTGTATCATTTGTGGGTATAAATTATAGTTTATCTTGTAGAACACAAAATTATCTACACAGTAGTATATTCCTGTGTAATCGCAAGTGCGCATAATAGCTGTCAAATTGGCAATATGTCCTTTTGGCTTTACACCGCCGTAACTTCCTTTAGATACACTTTGGAAAATAAAAAAATTATACCGTATTGTAGAAAACAAAATTTCTAGCACGATGGTATAATTTATTTTCATGTATAACAAATAGTTACTGAGAAATAGTAGAAAAATTAATTAATTTTAGTCTCCCGGTGTTCAAGTGTAATTTTGGATGTATTTGAGAATTTTGCCAATTTTACACGTTTTTTGTATCATTTGTGGGTATGAATTATAGCTCATCTTGTAGAACAAAAAATTATCTACACAGTTGTATATTCCTGTGTAATCGCAAGTGCGCATAATAGCTGTCAAATTGGCAACATGACATTTTGACTTTACACCGCCGTGACTTCCTTTAGGTTCACTTTGGAAAATTAACAATTATACCGTATTGTAGAAAACAAAATTTCTAGCACGATGGTATAATTTATTTTAATGTGTGACAGATAGTTACTGAGAAATAGTAGAAAAATGAATTAATTTTAATCACCCGGTGTTCAAGTGAAATTTTGGATCTATTTGATAATTTTGGCAATTTTACACGTCTTTTGTATCATTTGTGGGTATAAATTATAACTTTTATTGTAGAACACAAAATTATCTACACAATAGTATAATTTTTATAGCTGTACCATTGCTGGTTTATGAGGAATAGATAGCGGAATATTGACCAAAATATTCACGTTTTTGTGTGCTAATTTTGCTTTTTTGACTTTGTCATTTACACTTCACACCGCCGTAACTTTTTTTAATACACTTTGTAAAATTAAAAATTATACTGTGTTGTAGAAAAGAAAATTCCCAGCATGATGGTATTATTTATTTAGATGTGTGATAATTATTTTTTGAGAAATAGAGAAAAAAGTATAGAAAATTTGGCGCGTGGAGTTTAAATAAAATTTTGAATGTAGATTGAATTTTTTTCCAATTTACATGTTTTATATTCAATTTTTGGGTATAAATTATAGTGCGTTGAGTAGAAGATAAAATTTTATACACAGTGGTATAATTTGTATAGTTGTACCATTGCTGGTTTAGGAGGAGTAGTCTTCAGAAAATCGACCACAATTTTCGCATTTTTTAGGGTTCATTTTGTCTTTTCACCGCAATAACTTTTTTTGGTTTAATTTTTAAATTTTAAAATTTAGTGTTAAGTGTAGACAAGAAAATTTCCAACATGATGGTATAAATTTTCAGCGGGTACGCCAAGTGGTCGCCGAGTATTAGCTGATAGAAAATGGACCAAGGATGGTGAACACACACACACACACACACACACACACACACACACACACACACACACACACACACACACACACAGAGGATCTCTTTTATATATATAGACTATCATTAAAACCCGCCCGTTGTGCGGAACAATTAATAAAAATATTGCAAATTAAAAATAAATAAGGCAAACTCATGAAAACCTTAATCAATTAAAAAGTCTAAATTTCATTATTTTTAATTTTATTTTGACAAAATATTTTCACTCAGCCCGCCTCATATTTAAACCCGCCCGACGTGAGGAATAATTCAGAACTCGAACACCATCCGTTCTGGTTCTTGAAGTCAAATCCATTAGTTTTGTATATGAATTCATTCTACACGGTGAAATTGAACGTTTTATTGCTGCCCGCGGGACATTTTTATTTCATAAAAATGAGCCATCGCTTCGTTTGCGTTTGAAGCCCCTGATCATTCAACCAGCGAACCATGAACCAGCGCAATTATGTCACCTCATATTCAAGCATACATACACAGACAGACAGATAATTTCTTCTTTATGTATACGAGGCCTGTCTAAAAAGTATCCGACCTTAATTTTTCCCGTGCGAAATAGAGACGATAGCGCGGCGCCACTCCGCACAGTGAAGGAAGACACCTTCATGCGCATGCATGAATTTCTTCATCATCCAGCGCGTAAGTTGCTGCCTGTCGGTCGCTGAGTGAGGTGCTACGCAACGTGTCTGTCGGATTACCGATTCTCTCAAGATGACTGAACGTGTTGAGCAAAGATACTGCATCAAATTTTGTCAAAAGCTTGGTGATTCCCAAAGCGAAACAACTCGTAAGATTCAGCAGGTGTTTGGAGATGATGCAATGGGTGTAACACAAATTAAGGAGTGGTTCAACCGATTCAAAAGTGGCCGCGCATCAGCAGAGAGTGACCAGCGTTCTGGCAGGCCCCAAACTGCTCGGAGTGCAGCTGTTGTTGAGAGGGTGCGAAATTTGGTGATGGCAGATCGTCGCTCGACCGTGCGAGAGATTGCCCAAGAGGTTGGAGTGAGTGAAGATTCCGCATATGCAATTTTGCGTGATGATTTGAACATGCACAGAGTGGCTGCGAAATTTGTGCCCAGTTTGTTGTCGCCGGAACAAAAGGACCTCCGTTTTCAAGCTGCACAGGACCTTCTGGACACTGCCAACACTGATCCTCAGTTTCTGAACACCGTGATAACTGGAGATGAGTCATGGGTGTACGGGTACGACCCAGAAACAAAAAGACAGTCGTCGCAATGGAAGCATCCCGAGTCTCCAAAGCCGAAAAAAGCGCGACAGATGCCAAGCAAAATGAAGGTGATGTTGACTGTCTTCTTTGATATCCGTGGAATTGTGCATCACGAATACGCACCGGAAGGACAAACAGTGAAAAAGGAGTACTATCAAGATGTTCTCCGGCGTCTCCGTGACGCAGTTCGGCGCAAAAGGCCAGACATGTGGACGGCGAAAAATTGGCAACTGCATCACGACAACGCCCCTGCACACTCATCCCATTTGATCCAACATTTCTTGACCAAACATGGAATTCCAGTCGTTCGCCATCCTCCCTACTCTCCAGATATGGCTCCTTGCGACTTCTGGGTATTTCCAAAATTGAAGACGCCACTGAAAGGATCCCGTTTTGAGACTAGAGAAGAAATAATGCGGAACGCGACAGCGACGCTGAACACCATTCCGAAAGAAGAGCTGTTTCCAGCAGTGGAAGGATCGGTGGGCTAAGTGTGTGCAAGCACAAGGTGTCTACTTTGAAGGGGATTAGGGTCCAAATCCTGTCAGGTGTGTGAAATATATATTCTGGCTTAAGGTCGGATACTTTTTAGACATGCCTCGTATATATAGCATTAAAACCCGCCCGTTGTGCGGAGCAATTCATAACTATATATATCCTCTATACTATAACTAACTATAATATCCTCTATACTATCCTCTATACTATAACTATATATATCAATTCATAACTATATAGATCCGATATTATGCGTTTGAAGCCCCTGATCATTGAAGCAGCGAACCATGAACCAGCGCAATTATGTCACCTCATATTCAAGCATACATACACAGACAGACAGATAATTTCTTCTTTATGTATATATATAGCATTAAAACCCGCCCGTTGTGCGGAACAATTAATAAAAATATTGCAAATTAAAAATAAATAAGGCAAACTCATGAAAACCTTAATCAATTAAAAAGTCTAAATTTCATTATTTTTAATTTTATTTTGACAAAATATTTTCACTCAACCCGCCTCATATTTAAACCCGCCCGACGTGAGGAATAATTCAGAACTCGAACACCATCCGTTCTGGTTCTTGAAGTCAAATCCATTAGTTTTGTATATGAATTCATTCTATACGGTGAAATTGAACGTTTTATTGCTGCCCGCGGGACATTTTTATTTCATAAAAATGAGCCATCGCTTCGTTTACGTTTCAAGCCCCTGATCATTGAACCAGCGAACCATGAACCAGCGCAATTATGTCACCTCATATTCAAGCATACATACACAGACAGACAGATAATTTCTTCTTTATGTATATACTAGCATTAAAACCCGCCCGTTGTGCGGAAGAATTCATAAGAATATTGCAAATTAAAAATAAATAAGGCAAACTCATAAAAACCTTAATCAATTAAAAAGTCTAAATTTCATTATTTTTAATTTACATTTTGACAAAATATTTTCACTCAGCCCGCCTCATATTTAAACCCGGCCGACGTGCGGAATAATTCAGAACTCGAACACCATCCGTTCTGGTTCTTGAAGTCAAATCCATTAGTTTTGTATATGAATTCATTCTACACGGTGAAATTGAACGTTTTATTGCTGCCCGCGGGACATTTTTATTTAATAAAAATGAGCCATCGCTTCGTTTGCGTTTGAAGCCCCTGATCATTGAACCAGCGAACCATGAACCAGCGCAATTATGTCACCTCATATTCAAGCATACATACACAGACAGACAGATAATTTCTTCTTTATGTATATATATAGCATTAAAACCGCATTTAAACCCGCCCGTTGTGCGGAACAATTCATAAAAATATTGCAAATTAAAAATAAATAAGGCAAACTCATGAAGACCTTAATCAATTAAAAAGTCTAAATTTCATTATTTTTAATTTTATTTTGACAAAATATTTTCACTCAACCCGCCTCATATTTAAACCCGCCCGACGTGAGGAAAAATTCAGAACTCGAACACCATCCGTTCTGGTTCTTGAAGTCAAATCCATTAGTTTTGTATATGAATTCATTCTACACGGTGAAATTGAACGTTTTATTGCTGCCCGCGGGACATTTTTATTTCATAAAAATGAGCCATCGCTTCGTTTGCGTTTGAAGCCCCTGATAATTGAACCAGCGAACCATGAGCCAGCGCAATTATGTCACCTCATATTCAAGCATACATACACAGACAGACAGATAATTTCTTCTTTATGTATATATATAGCATTAAAACCCGCCAGTTGTGCGGAGCAATTCATAACATGAAATTCATATTCAATTCATAAAAAATATGGAAAAATAAAAATGAAATAGGGTACACTCATAAAAATATTAATCAATTGAAAATTATAAGTTTAATTATTTTTATTTCGACACAATATTTCCCCTCAGTCCGCCTGAGTCATTTTTAAACCCGCCCGTCGTGCTGAATAATTCAGAACTCGAACACGATCCGTTTTGCATCTTGAAGTCAAATCCATTGGTTTTGTGTATGGATTAATTCTACAGGGTAAATTGAACGTTCTATTGTCTATAGTTGCTGCCCGCGGAACATTTTTATTTATAAAAAAAAACCTTTTTTTAAATGAACCATTTGAAAAAATGATCTAAAAACACTTTTTTAAACCCACCCGTCGTGCGGAACAATTCATACAATAAAATTCATATCAAATCCATAAAATATAATGAATAAAAATTGAAAAGCAAAAAATGTAACCTATAAATATCTTAACCAATAGAAAAGTCTAAATGTGAATATTTTTGTTCTTATTTTAACAAATATTATCCCTCAACCCGCCTGATATATAAATCTGCCCGTCGTGTGGTATAATTCAGAACACAAACACGAAACAAACAATGAAAGATGATGAAATCTTTTCATCAGACTGTTTCCAAACTATATTTATTACTTAACATCATTCCCCAATATCATTTGCTTAAGTACTATTTCACTTTTACCGCTATAATATTTATTGTTAAAATTTATATATTTTCCGCTATCATTAAAACCCAATATAACCTGAGTCAAAGCTACCCAACCCAACCCAACCATTCAATCTTGACCGCTCTCAGCCTAGTCTGAGGTGATTTAACTTATTAGTTTGTGATCACAAAATATACTGATTGCGATCATAATTTGTAATCAGAAGACTGAGATTATCTACCCCAGGGGTCCCAAACACGCGGCCCACCAATACTTTTCTCTCAACCCGCCAATATAGTATCGGGACCAAACTGTAAGGTAGCTAAATTCACATTTGTTGCATAATGCGATATAATTTTACACCATTATCATATTATCTCATAATTCCCGGTTAATGCTTCCACTAATGCATCATATTCATACAGTTGTTATTTTTTGGATTACATCGATAATGCAGCCCTTGATATTACAGCCGATATTATATTATGCAATCTATATTCTGCTACGTATTATTCCTAATACATATATCATCAGATCGCAAAATATATTTAAAGGTTCACATCATTCTCCAAAATCATTTGCTTAAGAGCTATTCTACTTTTATCGCTAGAATATTTACTGCTAGCAAAATATCATATACCTCGCTATCATTTAAACCCACTCTTTATAGATACATTTAATTCGCCCGTCGTGCGGAACAGTTCATAAAATATAATTAATATTCAATTCATAAAAAAATTAGTGCAAATTGAAAAAGAAAAACAAACCCACAGGAAAGTTATAGCTAATCTAAAAGTCTAAATGTGAAATTTATGTTTCAATTTAGAAAACATGTTTTTCCACAACACTATCAAAACAATGCAACCTTCTGTCATCTCTATAATTCCAGGTTAATGCTTCCGCTAAAACAGCATAAGTTGGCATTGCAACCCATATCCTTATGCAACTTATGCTTATGCAACTTGAAATTAAACCAATTAAATTACACAGTTAAATTCAGTAGTTTACTTTGTTCCCAATAGCATTTTACCCGCCCGTCGTGCGGAACGTTATTGAGGACAATAAAGCCTTTATATTCAGTAGAGTGTAGCATTAATTAAACTGTACGCAATAAAACCACACCATCCATGCTTGGAGATAATATGATGCATTCTTAATTGTGATTGGGCTTCAGTGAAATTTAATCGGTGTATATTCCTGTGTAATCGCAAGTGCGCATAATAGCTGTCAAATTGGCAATATGTCCTTTTGACTTTACACCGCCGTAACTTCCTTTGGAAAATTACAAATTATACCGTATTGTAGAAGAAAAGATTTCTAGAACGATGGTATAATTTATTTTTATGTGTAACAAATAGTTACTGAGAAATAGTAGAAAAATGAATGAAATTTAGTCGCCCGGTGTTCAAGTGTAATTTTGGATGTATTTGAGAATTTTGCCAATTTTACACGTTTTTTGTATCATTTGTGGGTATAAATTATAGCTTATCTTGTAGAACACAAAATTCTCTACACAGTAGTATATTCCTGTGTAATCGCAAGTGCGTAAATTGTGATTGGACTTCAGTGAAATTTAATCAGTGTATATTCATGTGTAATCGCAAGTACGCATAATAGCTGTCAAATTGGCAACATGACATTTTGACTTTACACCGGCGTAACTTCCTTCAGATACACTTTGGAAAATTAATAAGTATACCGTACTGTAGGAAACAAAATTTCTAGCACGATGGTATAATTAATTTTAATGTATGACAAATAGTTCCTGAGAAATGGGTATAAAAATGAATAAATTGTAGTCACCCGGTGTTCAAGTGTAATTTTGGATGTATTTGAGAATTTTGCCAATTTTACACGTTTTTTGTATCATTTGTGGGTATAAATTACACCTTTTCTTGTAGAACACAAAATTTTCTACACAGTAGTATATTCCTGTGTAATCGCAAGTGCGCATAATAGCTGTCAAATTGGCAATATGTCCTTTTGACTTTACACCGCCGTCACTTCCTTCAGATACACTTTGGAAAATTAAGAATTATACCGCATTTTAAAAAATACAATTTCCAGCACGATGATATAATTTATTTTAATGTGTGACAAATAGTTCCTGAGAAATAGGTAGAAAAATGAATTAATTTAGGCGCCCGGTGATCAAGTGTAATTTTGGATGTATTTGACAATTTTGCCAATTTTACACATTTTTTGTATCATTTGTGGGTATAAATTATAACTTTTCTTGTAGAACACAAAATTATCTACACAATAGTATAATTTTTATAGCTGTACCATTGCTGGTTTATGAGGAATAGATAGGGGAATATTTACCAAAACATTCACGGTTTCCAGTGCTAATTTTGCATTTTTGACTTTGTCATTTTGACTTCACACCGCCGTAACTTTTTTTTAATACACTTTGGAAAATTAAAAATTATACCGTGTTGTAGCAAACAAAATTCCCAGCATGATGGTATTATTTATTTAGTTGTGTGATAATTAGTTTTTGATACATAGAGAAAAAAGTATAGAAAATCGGACGCGTGGAGTATAAATATAATTTTGAATATAGATTGAAATTTTGTCATGTTTACATCTTTTATGTTCTATTTTTGGATATGAATTATAACCTATCTTGTAGAACAGAAAATTCTCTACACAGTGGTATAATCTGTTTGGCTGTACCATTTCCGGTTTATGAGGAGTAGATGGCAGAGCATTGACCACAATTTTCGCATTTTTCAGGGTTCATTTTGTTTTTTCACCGCTATAACTTTTTTTGATTTCATTTTTGAAATTTAAAATTTAATCTAAAGTGTAGAAAAGAAAATTTCCAACGTGATGGTATAAATTGTTAGCGGGTAGGCTGAGTGGTGGCCGAATAATAGCTGATAGAAAATGGACCAAGGAGGGTCGAACACACACACACACAGACACACACACACACAGAGGATCTCTTTTATATATATAGATATAGCATTAAAACCCGCCCGTTGTGCGGAACAATTAATAAAAATATTGCAAATTAAAAATAAATAAGGCAAACTCATGAAAACCTTAATCAATTAAAAAGTCTAAATTTCATTATTTTTAATTTTATTTTGACAAAATATTTTCACTCAACCCGCCTCATATTTAAACCCGCCCGACGTGAGGAATAATTCAGAACTCGAACACCATCCGTTCTGGTTCTTGAAGTCAAATCCATTAGTTTTGTATATGAATTCATTCTATACGGTGAAATTGAACGTTTTATTGCTGCCCGCGGGACATTTTTATTTCATAAAAATGAGCCATCGCTTCGTTTACGTTTCAAGCCCCTGATCATTGAACCAGCGAACCATGAACCAGCGCAATTATGTCACCTCATATTCAAGCATACATACACAGACAGACGGATAATTTCTTCTTTATTTATATATATAGCATTAAAACCCGCCCGTTGTGCGGAGCAATTCATAACATGAAATTCATATTCAATTCATAAAAAAATATGGAAAAATAAAAATGAAATAGGGTACACTCATAAAAATATTAATAAATTGAAAATTATAAGTTGAATTATTTTTATTTTGACAAAATATTTCCCCTCAGTCCGCCTGAGTCATTTTTAAACCCGCCCGTCGTGCTGAATAATTCAGAACTCGAACACGATCCGTTCTGCATCTTGAAGTCAAATCCATTGGTTTTGTGTATGGATTAATTCTACAGGGTAAATTGAACGTTCTATTGTCTATTGTTGCTGCCCGCGGAGCATTTTTATTTTTAAAAAAATACTTTTTTTAAATGAACCATTTGAAAAAAATGAACTAAAAAATGGAAACACTTTTTTTAAACCCGCCCGTCGTGCGGAACAATTCATACAATAAAATTCATATTTGAAGTCAAATCCATTGGTTTTGTGTATGGATTAATTCTACAGGGAAAATTGAACGTTCTATTGTCTATAGTTGCTGCCCGCGGAACATTTTTATTTTAAAAAAAAATTACCTTTTTTCAAATGAACCATTTGAAAAAATGATCTAAAAACACTTTTTTAAACCCACCCGTCGTGCGGAACAATTCATACAATAAAATTCATATCAAATCCATAAAATATAATGAATACAAATTGAAAACCAAAAAATGTAACCTATAAATATCTTAACCAATAGAAAAGTCTAAATGTGAATATTTTTGTTCTTATTTTGACAAATATTATCCCTCAACCCGCCTGATATATAAATCTGCCCGTCGTGTGGTATAATTCAGAACACAAACACGAAACAAACAATGAAAGATGATGAAATCTTTTCATCAGAATGTTTCCAAACTATATCTATTACTTAACATCATTCCCCAATATCATTTGCTTAAGTACTATTTCACTTTTACCGCTATAATATTTATTGTTAAAATTTATATATTTTCCGCTATCATTAAAACCCAATATAACCTGAGTCAAACCTACCCAACCCAACCCAACCATTCAATCTTGACCGCTCTCAGCCTAGTCTGAGGTGATTTAACTTAATAGTTTGTGATCACAAAATATACTGATGCGATCATAATGTGTAATCAGAAGACTGAGATTATCTACCCCAGGGGTCCCAAACACGCGGCCCACCAATACTTTTCTCTCAACCCGCCAATATAGTATCGGGACCAAACTGTAAGGCAGCTAAATTCACATTTGTTGCATAATGCGATATAATTATACACCATTATCATATTATCTCATAATTCCCGGTTAATGCTTCCACTAATGCATCATATTCATACAGTTGTTATTTTTTGGATTACACCGATATTACAGCCCTTGATATTACAGCCGATATTATATTATGCAATCTATATTCTGCTACGTATTATTCCTAATACATATATCATCAGATCGCAAAATATATTTAAAGGTTCACATCATTCTCCAAAATCATTCGCTTAAGAGCTATTCTACTTTTATCGCTAGAATATTTACTGCTAGCAAAATATCATATACCTCGCTATCATTTAAACCCACTCTTTATAGATACATTTAAGCCCGCCCGTCGTGCGGAAACAGTTCATTAAATATAATTAATATTCAATTCATAAAAAAATTAGTGCAAATTGAAAAAGAAAAACAACCCAAAGGAAAGTTTTAGCTAATATAAAAGTCTAAATGTAAAAATTTATGTTTCAATTTAGAAAACATGTTTTTCCACAAACCCGCCTCATATTTAAAGCTGCCCGTCGTTCGGAATAATTCAGAACTCAAACACGAAACAAACACAAAGAAAATTGATGAAAAACGACCAATAGAAAAGTCAAATTTGTAAATTCTTGTTTTAATTATTGACGATGTTTTTCCCTCAACACTACTCAAATTCACACCCGTCCTTCGTGTGTAGTAATTCAGAGGTGTAACACTATCAAAACAATGAAACATCTCTATAAACC
>CAJZIA020000010.1:0-27551 GCA_916048095.2 Sacculina carcini | reverse complement strand
TGTGTATGTGAGACACAAACAATTTTATTTACAAACGCGTACACATATTCACAATACTACTATAAAACAATGGAGGCGGCGTTGCCACGAATGACGGCCAGGCTTATTCGCTGCCGAAGCCAGGCCGTCTCTCGCGGCTCCCCTGAACGCTCACTGATTCTGCCGCCCAGGAGCTTCACGAAGTCGTCCAGGGATGCCCCCATCACGCCGGTGGTCTCGATGGCCAGCGGCACGAAATCGTACCGCTGGCACAGTTCTGAGTAGCGCCGCCGCTTTCGGACTTCCGCCGCCTGCGCTGCTGCCCCGGGAGTGACCGCGCCGTCCAGCAGATGTGTGTCACAGAACGTGTTGACGCAGGTCACATCCCAGAGCAGCGACTTGCCGTGCCGCACCGGGAACACGGTGATTCCGTCCGGTCGGCGGCCGTCGCCGCGGTCCAGGCCTCGTGGCTCCAGCACCGCGGCGATTCCTGCCGACGCCAAACTGCGGCGAATGATGTTGTTCAGCGCCCTGTGGCGTGGCAGGCGGCCGGCATTGCGACTGCAGGAGAGGCTATTGTGGCCCCACCTGTCAGTTGTGGCACCGCAGCGACACCTGTGCGGCTCTTGCACTGCGGCACCAAGTCGCAACGCCACGCCGACTCGGACGGCTTCGTCTGGCAGCAGCAAGCCGAGGCTGGTGACAGGCAGCGCTGACAGCCAAGCGCCACTGTGAGGAGCGGCCGCGGCCAGGAGACGGGCTCGGCACAGCTGGTTCGCGCTTCCGAGGAGATGTTGTTGGCGGACGGAGGAAGATCGGTCGTCTAGGTGGCGCTGGTGCAGTGGCTCGCTCGTGCTGAAGTCCGGGCACATGGTGTCCACGAACTCCTCGATGGCTGTCACCAGAGAGCAGGGTCTGTCACCGCTTGTGCGGTGGTTAATGAGACAGACCAAGTCTCTGGTAGCTTCCAGCGAGGCGATGTGGGCAGGTAGTGCCACGTCGCTCAGCCGTCTGGCTCCGATACCTCCGTGGCGGACCGGAAGAGAAGCCTGCAGCCACTGTGCGTCTGACATGGCGACATTGCAGCAATCGCTGATGGCCGATCTCAGCTGCTCGTCGATGTCACCCATTTGTTCGCGGGCCTGGTACACCGGCGCTGCTCTCAGTAGGTATATTGCCCGCGGAACCGATGCGTACCTGCTGAGAAAAAACAGCGCCGGGTGCGAGCCGATGTTAACTGAGCGCTGGATCAGCAGGGACGTTTGGCCCTCGATTCTGTTGAGCGCCTCTGCAATGCCGCCCGTCTGCACTGGTGCGCCGAGCAGATGGAGGTCGGAGAGCTGCGTGACTGTGGCCGAGGCAAGCAGTGATGTGACGGCCGCGCTCGAGTCTTCGGTATCTGCTGGGTCGTGTGTCAGTGGCTGGACCCAGACTGACGACTTCGCATTTGCCGGCGTTTAGCTCGAGGCCGATGCTGCCGAGGGCCGGGATCAGGCGGCTGACGTCTGTAAGCACCACTTCCCTGGGGCCTGCCAGTGTGGCGTCGTCCAGGTACCACAGGTTCAATGGCGACTGGAGAGACTGGGCCACTGGGTCGACGGCGAGGGCGAACAAGATGGGCCCGAGCGGGTCTCCCTGCTGTACACCGCGACAGGACCAGATTCGCGTGGTGCCGTGGTACAGTGGGGTTGGCTGGCCGTACGCCTGCTGGACGAGCGGCAATGCTGCGGGGAAACGACGGGCGACTTGGTCGAGCAGCGCGCGCCGACTGATGGTGTTGAAGGCGTTGGTCACATCCAGCTTCAGCAGAATGTGACCATGCCGACCGTTAGCCTCATTGACGAAAGCGCGCGTGGCGTGCACGGCCGCTTCGCAGCCCAGCTTGCATCCCACTCCGAGCTGAACGGGGCGCAACTGCTGTGCGACTGCGCTCGTCATTTTGCCAGCGATCAGTTTGCTGGCGAGGCGCCGCAAAACATTGCCGACGGCTACTGGGCGCAGCCCGCCGGACTTCTTGCGCAATGCGATTAGTCGCGCGCTGTAGAATGCGCCGAGCACGAAGTCCGGGATGCGACCCTGTACACAACAGTTGCACAGCTGCGTCAGTGCCTTCAGCAGCTGGGCACCCGCTTCAGCCGTCTGTGGCGCGATGAGCTGGCGGAGATGTAGCGGCCGTATTCCGTCCAGTCCTCCCGATGAGCCTTTGGGCATCGAATGCACGACGGAGCGGATCTCGTGCTCCTCAAAAATCGGCAGTGTTCCGGCGTCATGCATCTGCAGCTGCTCGTCCGGCAATGCAGGCGGGTGCTTGCGCTCGAGCTCGGCGGTCACTGCCTCGTCGTCCCCCGGCCAAGCAGTCGCTGGATGTCAGCAGGCGGAGCGCTGCACCAATGTCTCCATCGGCGCACTTGGCTCTGACGCCGCGGGATCTGGCCTCGTCTTCGTCGTGCTGTGATCGCCCTCGGTTTTGTGTGCCCCGCTTCTTCCTTGCTGCTGCGTCGGAGCTGATCGGACCCGTCAAGGCGTATGACAGCAGCTTCCACCAGGCCGAGAGGGAGCGCTGTTCCAGAGCCGCCGTGATGTGCTGTGCGAGGTCGGCTGCCACCCGATGACGCAGCGCACGTGGGACATGCTGACGCACTCGGCGTTGCTGTCTGAGCTCGGCAAGCGCCGCAGCCAGGTCTGTCGGAGTAGTGGTGTTACCGTCGGCTGGCGGGTCCACGTCGCCATCCGCACCGCGGCTCTGCATGCACGCCCCGCAATGCCACACCGGCAAGACGTCGGCTTGTGCCCGGGTGATTCCCACGCAAGTGAGGTGGAATAACCGCTCACATTGCGCGCAGGAAATCACCCGCCTTCTGCTGTTGGCAGTGCCGCAGTGATGGCACGGCTGCGCGGGGTCGGATCCCGTGTCTGCGCTGGGGGCCCGCTCGGCCTGAATTCCGACAGCTTGGCAACGGGCTACACGGCATGGCGCACAAGATCTGTCGTGCGGAGTGAGACGACAGCTGCCTCCACGGTCGCACTGTCTCCCCCGCACGCCGCTGTCCTGGTGTCGCCGCCAGAATACGTCGCATGCTCTGCAGAGAGCCACATCATTGTGCGTCTGTCGCACTCCGTTTGTGGAGTCACAAACAGCGCACGACAAATGATGTAGCTCTTGCGTCATTGCAGGCTACAATTACACGAAACTATATACACACATTATTCAATATACACGAATTTCACTGGCACAATGTGGGTGGTCGATGACTAGAAGGGTGGGTATGACTAGAAGGGGAAACGCTGGCACAATAAACACACTGGCACACTGGGGTATTTAGACGCGCAGTCGCTCTGCGTAACGGCCACCGCGATGATTGATGGTGACAGGTGTCACGGTAAACGTGTAAACACGCGACCGGACACGCTCACAAAATCGCGCGAGCACTTTTAAATACACACCTAACCTAACTGAGGAGCCGGGCCACAGACACAACCTTCTCCTGTGAAGGACTGAACAAGACTGTGTATGTGTGTGTGCTTGCTGTGTGTGTGTGTGCTAGCGCGTGTGTGTGTGTTTGCTTTCGAGTGTGTGTGTGTATTCGCTTGTGTGTGTGTATTTACTTGTGTGTGTGTGTGTATTTGCTTGTGTGTGTATGTGTTTGTGAGTGTGTGTGTGTGTGCGTTTGCTTGTTTGTGTATTGTTTGCTTGAGTGTGTGTGTGCTTGCTTATAAATGTGTCTGCGTGTGTACTTGTGGGAGCGTGTAGGCGGGGTTGTTTTTATGTATGTAGGTATGTTTATGTATGTGTATAAGTGTGTGGGTGTGTTGTAAGGTGTAAACACAATTTCAGGAAAACAAAAACGATATGTATTAAAAGAGAGACGCGCGTGGGACAGCGATGTCCCACGCGCGCCTACAAGACCACACCGCACAGCGAACACGCCCGAACACGACTCCCGCACGCGATATCATCCCCGGCAACTTGCACACATGGCAACATACCGCAGCCAATCAACAACGTGCTAACACACGCTCGCTCACTCTCCCTACACATCTCACACTTCTCAAATTGCAACGCACGTGCAACTATTCTAAGAACCACACTGTCCATCGTGCACATACACACACAATCTTATGCAGACAATCATAACACACACGTGCAATAAATGCGTCTTACTACACCTTCCCTTGTTTCTCAGGAAACAAGGAAATGAAAGAAAATAACAAAAGAAAACGCACTCTATCGACTAGCAATGACACACATGCATCACACACATCCATATATAAAACATCGCGCATCTAAGTGACCGACTAACTAATCAAGCAATGGAGCAGCCAAAAACAACGCCAACAAACAAGTCACACTCGACGACCTCCATCATACGCACACCATGACTGTGGCGAAGCTCAACACGTCAGGCCCCAGCGTCCACCGCGCTCCCGCCTCGCCCGTGCTCTTCAGTGCTCCGCCGTAGCCTGCCGCCTTCCCCATCACCGGCCGCCGCGACAGGGTACGGCCATATACGGCGACGACTCTACGGCCCCAGCATCCTCCGTGCTCCCGCCGTCACCAGTACTCTTCAGCACTCTGTCGCAGCCGGGCGTGATCCACCATCCACACAGGCCGCGCCGTCTTGTGTTCTATTCAGACCCCCCGGCTTCGGCAGCTCTTACTCCACCAGCCCTCCAACAGCAGTAGCTTCCTCCGACAGGTCAGCGACGTGTCCAGAGCAGGCGGGCCGACGAGCACCCTCGGCCACAGCTTCCCCCGCTGTCTTCAGCCGTCACATTGCTCCACAGTCGCCCCCTGCAACACTCTCCTGGCACGTCGCTGAATCATGGCACCGCTCCATACGTCTCCGCCGCTGATGCTGAAGGCGTTGTCACCACTACTGCCGAAGCCGGGTCAACAACGTTCACCACACTAACTCCATCAATAGAAACTAAATAGGCCGAAATATCTTGTAACACTATCAAATCCGGTTTAAAAATGTATTGAGAGACAGGCGCGCGTGGTTCGACGATGTCCCACGCGCGCCTACAAGACCACAAGTGTGCGTGTGGCTCGATGGGTGCGCTGATGTCAAAGATAATGAAAATTTGAGGACGAAATTCATGCATACGAAATCGCTATCACTTGAGTGGCTATATATTGTTGTTTCGTATGAGAGATGTGAAAATTGCGAAATCATAATTAGTGAAGTTCGTTGTGGGGAGCTGAAGCTGCACATCACTATAATGTTTATCGATGAAGAAAATGATCAGGCAATCGACTTGATTCATGATATCATTGGTGAAAACAACAGTTGTTATGGTTGGACTCTAGCAGAGTTTGATGAACTCTTGATGAGTGGAAAGCATATGTCATGATTCATATGAAAACAAGGAGTTTAGAAAGGCCGACACGCTTTCGAAACAACAACAACAACAAGGAGTTTAGCCAAACATTTTGAAGACGTAAAACATGATTGAGGGTTTCTCCAGAAACATACAAATATCTGCTGTTTCCGAGACATGGATGGACTCTGGCCTATATGAAATTGAAGGATAGAATCCATTTTGTCAATCACGACATTGGCCCCGAGGTGGAGGAGTAGCACTATATCTGAAGAACGACTTAGACTCAAAGTGGCACACTCAGTTTTCACTGCATGTGCCAAACTTGTTTGAAGTGGTGACAGTAAAAGTAACTTATGGAAAACAACATATCAGAGTGTCAAGTGTTTATCGTACACCAGGATCTTCAGTGCCTGACTTCACCGAACAAATTACAGGCTTATTAAGTCGAGCAGGAAATGCTGAATGGTATCTTCTGGGCGACATAAATATAAATATTCAGCAATACCATGTGCATGAAGCAACGAGAGATTTCGTGAATGCCATGATCGGTACAGGAATGCTACCCTTAATTCATAAGCCGACTCGAATAACATCAACGTCATCCACAGTCATTGATAACATATTCACGACAGAAATAAACACGAAAATAATCAGTGGTTATATATGGAGATCTGATAAGCGACCATTTTCCTATTTTTGATCTGGTGGAGAGCCAACTACCTCCAGAAAATCCCACTTATTTGAGAAAGAGAAAACTAACTGCTCATAGGATAACAAATTTTAAAAATGAACTAGCTGAAGTCGACTGGAATCTTATACAAACTGGAGAAACAAACACTTCATACAATGCTTTCATTGAAATTTACATCGCTTTAGTTGACAAATACCTGCCTCTAAAGGAAATCAAGCAAGTCGGTGTTAAAAAACGGAAACAATTGTGGATCACAAAGGGAATAAGAGTCTCATGTGAAACAAAACGAAAACTGTTTCAAGAGTTACTGAGAAGCAGAAGTGCTGAGGACGAGTAGAGATATAAGACCTACAAGAACAAACTAACGTGTATAATCAACCTGAGCAAGAGGTTCTACTACCACGATTATTTTCCGATAAGCGAAAAAAACTTGAATGATAATTGGGCGACTTTGAAAAATCTCATGAATTCAAAACCAACCAAAAATTGCACCATAAAAAGTGTGCAATGGAATGGCAACAAGTATGATGAACCAAAAACAATCGCTGATGCTTTTAAAAAAATCGTAAACATTGGACCAAAACTAGCCGAGACGTTAACATATACGGGCAACCCGACCAGGTATGTCAATCCAGTCACACCATATGAAGTACTAAACACTTTTCGTAATTGTCACAGTAAAAAGTCAACAGACATCCATGACTTCAGTATGGATACCGTGAAACAAACATTGGATCTTATCGCACAGCCATTGAGTTACATTTTACCCTGTTCGAAGAAGGAACGTTTCCGGAAATTGTGAAAACTTCAAAAATTGGATCTAGTACAATATTGCCCTATGAACATATTGGCCAAAAACGTCCGCATGCTCCCATACTCTGCAATAGGGCAATATGTTCACTTCGGCCAGCGTAGTGTCAAAGGCGTATCAAGTGCGGTGAGTGCGACTGCGGCTTGTGGCCAATATGTTCACTTTTCACCATAGCGTAATTTCAGTGGTTTTCAACACAAGACACGAGTTTATACACAACAGGTAGCTAGCATCTAACATACTGTGGGGTTATTGGCTAGGCTCAGTAATCTAAATTGACTTAACCTGACCTGACCTCACCTAACCTAGCCAAGACTAAACCTAGTCGCACAGTATGTTAGGTGCTAGCTACTTGTTGTATAGAAACTCGTGCGTTGTGTCGAAAACCACTGAAATTTTGCTATGGTGAAAAGTGAACATATTGGCCACACGCCACAGTCGCACTCACCGCACTTGGTACGCCTTTGACACTACGCTGGCCGAGGTGAACATATTGCCCTATTGTAGAGTATGGGAGCATGCGGGCGTTTTTGGCCAATATGTTCATAGGGCAATATTGTAGTACTCCCCAAAAATTGTGCCTATTTACAAATCTGGAACTATTGAGGATATAAACAATTATTGACCCATTTCTCTATTGGTTCAAATTTACAAAATTCGGGAGAAACTTTCTTTGTAAAAGATTGGATAATTACATTGCGAAACACAACATCATCAATGAGCAACAGTATGGGTTTCAAAAAGGGAAAAACAATTTCTCAAGCTATTTTACAACTCGTGGACGACATCATATCAATGGAGAATGGTGAATATATGGTCGGCGCTTTTCTGGACTTGAGAAAAGCGTTCGAAACAGTGGATCACGACATCTTGATGAAGAAACTCAACCTATATGGAGTCCGAGGGAAGGCGAATGACTGGCTGAAAAGTATTCGTAAACAATACAGCCTCGGAATTGTCTGAGATAGTCTGTGGTGTTCCACGGGGGTCGATATTGGGACCCAAATTATTTTTGTTATATGTTAACGATATATGTGTTAACGATGCATATCCCAGGTACAGGCAACATGCTACTGTTCGCCGACGACACAAATATATTTTCCACGGGAAAGGACTCTGAGAATTTGCACGAACGCGTAAATCGTGAACTAGACAACATGTGTGATTGGTTCTCGGGCAACAAATTATCAATAATTGCAAATAAATCCGTCTACATGACATTTCATAGCCGAAAAAATCAACCGGAATATACAGTACGACTGAAAAATGATATCATGACGAAAGTGGAAAAAGTACGATTTTGGGGAGTTATTTTTTATGAAAGATTAAATTGGAAACAGCAGATATGTTCGGTTACAAACAAGGTTTGGGAAATCAATAACATCTGATCAGGAGAGTCAAAACAATCTTGAATAATGACACCAAACGTATTTTGTACAACGCCTTATTTAAACCGCATAATAATTAATGTTGTGAATCCTGGGGCAACACCTTTCCAACTTTCGTAAAAAAACTGGAAACACCTCAAAAGTATGCAATAAGACAGAATGTCAATGCTAAATACTTGGAGCATACTTATCAAATTTGTGAAAAATTCTATATACATTCTATAAACATATTGTGGTTCTGTAGTTAGTGTTCTCTGTATGTGTTTGTACGTGCGTATGCCGGTGTGTGTGCGTGTGTGTGTGTGGGTGTATGTTAATGTGTGCCGCTTTGATAAAGCTGTTTGCGTGTGTCATGAGGCGAGGAGCAAGGTTATTGTGACAGAGAGAGAATATGATTGTGTGCGCGGGGTGTAACCGGGCAGTCAGTGTGTAGAACTGGAGCTGTGTGGTGTTTGTTGTTCTGCGTGTTGTTCATGTGCTGTGTTTGGATTTCTGATGGTCGGCTTGACGTGGTGAGCGTATCATTTGTGGTACAGTTTTCTTTGTTTCATTTCTGCAATTGTTTTGTCGCTTAATACAAGCTAACCGGCCCGGCCCTGTCATGTCGAACAGTGTGAAAATCGGGGATATGATCAGGTGTTTTGACGGCACAGGTGATGTTTCACAATGGCTGACAAAAGTGAAATTGGTAGCAGAACTGAAAGACATTGACAATTTGGGAAAAGTAATTCCTCTGTTTCTTGAGGGTGCAGCATTTGCAATATATGCAGAAATGGATACCAGTGACAAAAATGACGCGAGAAAAATTGAAGAAGCGTTATTATCAGCTTTTGCCACCAATGCATTCAGAGCTTATGAGGAGTTTTCGCGACGCGTTTGGAAAGACGAACCAGTTGACGTGTTCATGACTGACCTAAGAAGATTGGCGCGATTGGCAGGTGTTGAATCAGATGTTCTCCTCATGAGGGCATTCGTGGTCGGATTGCCATCAGTGGTGTCACGGGAACTGCGTGCTGTGTCGAAAATAGAGTCGCTGTCATTGAGTAGTGTAGTGCAGCGCGCGCGCTGCTTGATGTCAGAATTGATGGATAGTTCAGTAGCAGCAGCTGCAGCTGCCGGCGCTCATCAACAGGTTTCGGTGAAAAGTAATTATGCCAGACGCTGTTTCAAGTGTGGTGGTACACACTTGTCTCGTTATTGTCGTGTTGCGCCGCGGAGTCAGCCATTGACATGCTGGAAATGTGGTGAGCAGGGACATATAGCTCGCTATTGCCAGCAGCAGGGAAACGACGCCGGGAGAACGTGTGCGCCGGCGGTTCTCCCTACACAGGATTAAAGGCGCTGCCGATTGTTAGAGCCGTGATCGGAAATCGTTTTGTGAACGCATTGCTGGACTCGGGGTGTTCACAAACCATCGTGGCTCCTTGGGTGAGTAGATCAGTCTCGAAGTTTCGTGAAGTGTTAACGTTTGATGGTGGGAAAGTGATGTGTGGTGGGCCAGTTGGAGTGGTAGTGAGGCTTGCAGGTCGAGAAATAAATGTGGATGCTATGGTGGCTACCCGACTAATCGATGGTGTTGATGCTATTTTGGGTATGGACGTGATTTATCAAATGGGTGGAGTCTGGATAAATGCTGGAGAAGTCAGGTACGGAGACGGGTCAAATGTTTATTCCGGAAATGTCGCTGAGCAGATGAGTATGGTTGGCTTAGCTGATGTAGAGCAGGACAGACGTTTTTCTAGATCATGCTCCAGTCGGAGCAATTCAGAGAAGAGTATCTCCATTTGTGATAGAGATTATCGTGCGACATTTGACGGGGAGCGTTGGGTCGTATCTTGGCATTGGAAGTCTGACACACCCAAGTTGTTCAATCAGTGTGAGGGATATTTGGCTAGATTGGACGCCGATGTTCGTAGAAAGTTTGATGTTGAGGTGGAACGGTGGATACATGAAGGCATTTTAAAACGTTGTGAAACACCACCAGATAGTGTTATACCTCTCATGGCTGTGGTCCAACCGACGAAGAATAAAGTGCGACCGGTTTTAGATTACCGTTGTTTGAATGAATATGTGGAAAGTCATCCGGGGAGTGACGCATCAGTCTGTACCGAAACTCTACGCAAATGGCGACAGATGAATGGTGAGTTGAAAGTAATAGACTTGAAATCTGCCTACTTACAACTGCATGTAGATGAATCTTTATGGCGGCATCAGTGCGTCAAATACAAAGGAGAGTGCTTCTATTTGACTCGTCTCGGTTTTGGGTTGAATTGTGCTCCAAAATTGATGACAGGTGTTGTTCGTGCAGTACTGGGCAAGGATGAGCGAATCAAGAGAGCATGTGACAGCTACATTGACGATATAATTGTTAATGAAGACATAATTCCCGCCGAAGAAGTTGTACGACATTTTTACAAATACGGACTGATTGCTAAACAGCCAATGTCTTTGAGTGGGCAGAAAGTGCTTGGACTACAGCTTACAGACAGGAATGGTGTATTATGCTTCACCAGGGGTAACGACGCTCCGCGTTCTATAGACCATGACGTTTCAAAAAGAGAACTCTTTTCAATCTGCGGTAAATTACTAGGCCACTACCCAGTTGCCAGCTGGTTACGTGTTGCATGCAGCTACATCAAACGGATTAGCGGAGGAGAGCGTTGGAATGATAAGGTAGGATCACAAGCAAGAGAAATGCTAGAAGAAGTACTGAACAGGGTGGCTGTGGAGGATCCCGTGAGAGGCGTTTTTCACGTCTCACAAGCTGAACATGGTAGAGTGTGGTGTGATGCCAGTAGCGTGGCGACAGGGGTTGTTATCGAGATCGATGGTAACATTGTGGAGGATGCTGCATGGTTACGAAAAGACGGCGATACATGCCACATTAACCTGGCCGAGCTTGAAGCTGTGGTGAAGGGAGTCAATCTTGCCCTCAAGTGGAATCTGAAGTGTATTGAAGTTATGACTGATTCAGCCACTGTACTGAAATGGCTCAAAACTGTGTTGGAAGATGAACATAGAATAAAAGTGTCTGGACTCTCTGAAACACTCGTAAGGAGGAGATTGTCGATTTTTCGCGACATTGTGACTGAATTGAATGTACAGCTCACTGTTTGTTTCACCCCATCTGCTAAAAATAAGGCGGACAAATTGACTAGAGTGCCTGCTGCGTGGTTGAAGATGCGGCGGCCTCTCTGTGCTGCTGTTGTGCCATCAGACCAAATCAGAACAATTCATCACGATGCTGGACACCCTGGGGTGCACAAGACTAGATATTTTTGCAGACGCAAAAAGTTGTTTGTGACTAACCGACAAGTGGCGGAAGTTGTTCGAGAGTGCGATATTTGTAATTCGATTTGTCCGCCAGTGGTCAAGTGGAACAAGGGAAGTTTAAGCGTCAGTGATAGTTGGCATCGCTTAGCAGCAGACTTTGTGCATGTTGGCAGTGATCTGTATGTATCGGTTATCGATTGCGGACCTTCGCGATTTGCTATCTGGAAGAAGGTGTCGTGTCGGAGCAGTCAAATGGCTGCCGAAATTTTTACAGAAATATTCAGCGAGCGCGGACCGCCTGTACAGCTTATTGTTGACAATGACACGTCATTTAACGGAGGTCCATTTGTGCAAACTATGGCGAGGTGGAATGTGGAACTGAGATATAGATGCGCCTATCGACCCGAAGGCAACGGCATTGTCGAGAGGTCGCATCGGACGGTGAAGACATTTGCGGCGAAGAAGCGGTGCTCTGTAATGGAAGCAGTGATGTTGTATAATTTGACACCAAGAGAGTCAGACAGCAGCGGTCAACGACCGGTTGATTTTGTGTACCGGTACAATGTCAGAATGTCAGACGAAGTGAGTCCTCGACAGCAGACCAGCGGTACGTGTACCAAATACAAAGTAGGTGACCGGGTTTGGGTTAGGCGACTGGGCACCAGGTGTGACCAGGTCAGTAAGAAAGGAGTCGTTACCGGATTAATTTCGGATATCACCGTCGAAGTAGACGGACTCAACAGACATGTTGGAGATTTAAGACCGCGCCAGGCTGAAGCGAGTGAGTTGCCGAGGGACGAGCCTCGACATGCGGAGAATATGCCTCGAGGATTCGAGATTGAGGTGCCGGTGGTGGGAAACGCTCCACCGAATGTGGAGGAATGTGGTCGGAGAAGACCGCAGAGACAGATTCGCCTTCCCGTCAGGTTCAGGGATTATGAGCTATACTCGGATCGTGCATCTGGCCCGCCACTACAGAGCGATGATGCTAACCAAGACACCGAAGCCAATGTTTGAGTCATATTTTCCATGCCAATTTGAATGATGATCAATTATTTTCTTGTCACTTTAATGATTTTGAGATCAGGGGGGCGTGTGGTTCTGTAGTTAGTGTTCTCTGTATGTGTTTGTACGTGCGTATGCCGGTGTGTGTGCGTGTGTGTGTGTGGGTGTATGTTAATGTGTGCCGCTTTGATAAAGCTGTTTGCGTGTGTCATGAGGCGAGGAGCAAGGTTATTGTGACAGAGAGAGAATATGATTGTGTGCGCGGGGTGTAACCGGGCAGTCAGTGTGTAGAACTGGAGCTGTGTGGTGTTTGTTGTTCTGCGTGTTGTTCATGTGCTGTGTTTGGATTTCTGATGGTCGGCTTGACGTGGTGAGCGTATCATTTGTGGTACAGTTTTCTTTGTTTCATTTCTGCAATTGTTTTGTCGCTTAATACACATATTTGCCACAAATTCCCGAGTACTCCCATACTATGCAATAGGGTAATATGTTCAGCTCGGCCAGTGTAGTGTCAAAGGCGTAGCAAGTGCGGTGAGTGCGACTGCGGCGTGTGGCCAATATGTTCACTTTTCACCAGAGCGTAATTTCAGTTTTTTTCAACACAACGCACGAGTTCGTATACAACAGACGGATCTAGTGCAATATTGCCCTATGAACATATTAGCCACAAATGCCCGAGTACTCCCATACTCTGCAATAGGGCAATATGCTCACCTCGGTCAGTGTAGTGACAAAGGCGTATCAAGTGCGGTGAGTGCGACTGCGGCTTGTGGCCAATATGTTCCCTTTTCACCACAGCATAATTGCTGTGGTTTTCAACACAAGACACGAGTTTATACACAACAGGTAGCTAGTACCTAACATACTGTCCGGGTTATTGGAAAGACTCAGTAATCTAACTTGACTTAACCTGACCTGACATGACCTAACCTAGCCAATAACCGCACAGTATGTTAGGCGCTAGCTACTTAATGTATAGAAACTCGTGCGTTGCGTTGAAAACCACTGAAATTATGCTATGGTGAAAAGTGAACACATTGGCCACAAACAGCAGTCGCACTCACCGCACTTGTTACGCCTTTGACACTACGCTGGCCGAGGTGAACATATTGCCCTATTGTAGAGTATGGGAGCATGCGGGCGTTTGTGGCTAATATGTTCATAGGGCAATATTGTAGTACTCCCGTTACTTATTGGCACACACACACACACACACACACACACACACACACACACACACACACACACACACACACATATATATATATACATACACTCATACATACATACACTCCTACATACACACATTTCTGAAGATTTTGTGGCGTCTCCAAAGTTGTTATTTAACCAGTTGTCTGCTGTTTGCGGCGGCTGTTGGCAGAGGAGATGGTGCGCGACGTGTTTCAACGGTGCGGTGAGATCAGTGCACTTCGCGTGTCTAAGAATTTCGCCCACGTTCGCTACGAGCTAGAGGTTTATGTTGAGTACGGCCTGACACTGTCCGGCTACCGTGTGCGCGTGCACGATGAAGAAAACGCAAGCAGCAACTCGCGACTGCACTGCGACTACGCCCAGGTGCCCGCCGCCCGCCACGGGGCCATTGTGTCGTTGTTATTGTTACATTGTGATATTTTCATTGTGCTATTGTGTTATTGTATCATTGTGCTATTGTGATTTTGTGTTACCTCTTCATTGTATTATTGCTACATTGTTATTGTGTCACGGTATTATTGTTACATTGTTATCGTGTCACGGTATTATTGTTACATTGTCTTAGTGTGTCATTGTTACATTGTTATTGTATCACTGTATTATTATAACATTGTGCTATTGTTGCATTGTGTTATTGTGAGTGTCATTGTTTCATTGTGATGTTGTCTCACTGTATTATTATTTCATTGTGCTATTGTGACATTGTGTTATTGTGATTTTTTGTTAATGTTTCATTATGTTATTGTGTTATTATGCTATTGTGGAATTGTGTTATTGTCACAGTGTGTTATTGTACCGTTGTGTCTTTGTGTTATTGCGAATTGGTGTTATTGTGCCAGAAATGCACGGAGTTCGCGGGCACGCTGTGTGTGTGTTGGTGTGTGTGTGTGTGTGTGTGTTTGTGTGTACATGTTTTACATGTGTGTTAGTGCATGTACTCATGTATGCATGTGCACATGTGCGTCTGTGTCAGGCGCGCGACGACCAACACGACTACGAGTGTCGGCAGCGAGCTATGCAGCGGCAGCAGCGGCACAGACAGCGGCGTCTGGCTGATCAGCTGTCGCCAGCTACCGGCGACCACGACGTCACAACAGCTGGCCACGTTCGTCCGCCGTCGCCGGCACTAGTGCCCATCTTCACACAGCACGAGGTACCACCGCCGTCATGTCTCTCTGCCTCTCTCTGCCTCTCTCTTACTCTCTCTCTCTCTCTCTGTGCCTCGATCGTTTTCTTTCGTTCGCTGGTTGTCTTTGGCGGTATATTTATGTATGTGCATACACATGCAAACATTAATACACACACACATATATATATATATATATATATATACGAGGTACATTCAATAAGTAATGAGAAAATGTCAACAGAATTACTATTTATTCTCATAAGCTTACAAAACTTTGTGTCCTTCTAAATAATTGCCTCACATATTTCCTCACTTTTGCATGCGTCTCTGCCATTCCTGGAAGACCCCCTTAAAGTCCTATTTCTGTAGTCCCTTCAGGTAATTTTCCGATGCCTATTTCAGCTCCTTTGTTGGCTGGAATCCGGTTGCCCTAAGGCTATCTTTCATACGTGGGAACATGAAGAAGTCGCAAGGAGCTAGGTCAGGATGTAGGGTGTGTGTTGTAGCACTTTCATTTCCCTGTCGACCATCCAGGTGGTCACATGAGGGTTGACTTGAGGCATGAGGCATTGTCCTGGTGGAACCATCACTGACCACCCCTCCTCTGCTGAGGCCTCTTCTTCCTCATCTTCTCCCTGAAACTTTTCAGAACAGTAAGATAATGTTTCTTATTGACACACTGACTCTGAGGAACCCATTCAATGTGAGTGAGCCCCTGAAAGGAATGATCATGGCCTTTTCTTGTGACTTCCTCATCTTTGCCTTTTTGGGCCTGTTAAACCACCGGTAGAAACTTGCTTTGCTCATCCTTCCATCCCCATATACTTCTTTATACAATTCATAAGCTTCTTGTTTTGTTTTCTTAAGTTTAACACAACATTTGATGGCGTAACGTTGCTCCATATTTCCTTGCATCGTGACACGTGCTCGGAGATCGGCAAACCGGATCAGACTGGCTCCACCACAATCACCAGACAAGCTAACATATAAAGTTGTCAGTTAGTAATTTTGTAGAGTATATGCATGTGTACTTTTCCATGAAAATTATTTTGATCATACCATATTAAATGTCTCTCCTGACATTTTTTCATTACTTATTGAACGTACCTCGTATATATATATATATATATATATATATATATATATATATATATATATATATATATATATATATATATGTATGTATATGTATATATGTATGTATATATGTATATGTATGTATATGTATGTAATATATGTATACATAATGTAAAATAGAGGAAAGAAAGCAAATTATAAATTTAGAAAATAATGAAAAACCATAGGAAATAAAAATAAAAATTAATGCTAGATGGTCCTTGGCTAGCGAGTAGCTCTTCTGCCCTTGGTCAGGTTTTATTTTTAGTCCTGCTGGACGTATAGCCACGCTCCTCACTGGTGGGAAACAGTGGGGGAGCCGGTTTAATAGCCGATCACTCGACTATGTGACTGGTCGTACTGGGCTACACAGTACCAGGTTCATCTACTATCAGCTGAAGGTAAACACCCTTCAATTCCACTATTGACACCTCATCTCCTCTACCTCAGTCCCTAATCTTATCGGAACATGCATTAGCTTTAGCTGTATGCGCATCCAGGTATTCGTTCAGTTTTATAATCCATCACGGGACGAAACGCTTCCTCACTTTGCTGCAGCACCGTCATATTGGGTATAAGCCCTTTGGCAGGACCAAAGACAGCTCCGTCGTATGTTGACAACCAACCTTTCGTAATTAAATACTCTGTCCCTTGGTTATAGTTATTTTTGTCACCTGCCGGAATCCTCTATTGCCCAGCTCTGTTGTAGAGCATGGTTTTTTCTTGCCCATTTCTATGCTAGAAATGCCCAGCTCAGACATTATGTATATTATCGAACTTCACTTGAAAGTCCTACTCGTCAATGTCAAGACCGTGCGACTGATTGACTGAGTTGATAGTAACACTACACATTTCTCATATTGGTCACTGACACACGCGTTCATAGGGGAGGATACAGTAGGTCCTCTTAGCAAGTAAATACTGTTTGTACTCAAGATGGAAGTCAATGTGAACTGGTCGATGGTCAACGAGTCGCGAGCCACCACTTGTGCCGTCCACCCATCGGGGAATTGAACACGCGCTTGTTTGGTCTCTGCACATTCCGCACGTTGACGGTTTACTTTGGTAAAACCGACTGACGGTCGATTTCATCGGAATCATGCAAGTCGTTTACAATGCAAGTTGAACAGCCCGTATCTACCAGCACAGTTTTACGGACTCCATCCACCCATAACTGCATACATGGGAGTGCGTTGCTTGCCGTCAAGAAGAGACCAGCCCTGACATCTCTTCTCGGTCGTTCCCCAACTTCTCCGCAACGGAAACACACCATAAAACGCTTGTTTTTGCAACATGCTCTAGCAGATTGTCAGATTCGCCACTCAAGTAACACCGTTGTGAGTTTGTGCTGTTTTGTGGTGGTATTTCCCACGGCACAAACACGAAATTTAGCGCCGAAGATTTCGCTTATCGTCCATAATGACTCGCGCGAGTTCTAGTACATCATCAAGACATATGCTGTCGAGCTTTCTGTAGGAGCGCAGCACGTGACGTATATTCTATGGCAATCCGCTAATAAACGCGTTTTTATGAGGTAGGTCTTCATGAATGCCTCATCTAGCGGGTAGTTTCTCCGATTCAGTAAAACATCGGCTGATCCCCCTTCAAGGAGACGCCGACGTATTAACTTCTCATTTGAGAGATCAACACTTGACTGAATTTCTCAATATCCATTTATCTGTCCAGCTGTCAATATCCAGCTGTCTGAAATACTGTCTATTCAACTCATAACTGAGCATGCGTTACCTGATAGGCTCGTTTGTACCACTGCTGCAACGTCTGAAAGTCTTCTGAGGCGGTACATCTTCACCTTACCAAGCCACTCAGTTGTATATTTGCCCCTATCGAACCCCGGAAGCTGCATCAAGTCAAAATCTTTTTCGATAACTGCCGAAATTGTTTGTAAAATAGTTTTTATTCCTTTTTCAACACATTCATACTTTAGATAATTGTTTACAATTCATAATTGGCATTGCAACGGTCAAAGCGTGTGTGTTTCTAACATGTAACATCACACTCACAACATACATACCTACATTGCACAACAGGCTATGTGTAACAAGGATGATCAAAGAAATGAACGTGCCACTCTAATATCGTTCTGATATATCAGGTCTATGAAATCATTAATGAATTTCGTACTAATAAACATTTCATAGGACTTAGGTAGGACCTAGGAATTTCATAGGTATGCCGCTTTCAATATTGTAATTGCTGACAATTGAACTCATACCCTCACGATTCACCTCTCCGCCAATCATTTTCCATAAGTTAATATATTGTAATAGACTGTATTGATGAAACAGTGCTGAAACTGATATGTACGACTATGTAAGACTGATGCGTCGTTGTTCTTGTTTGCCATTCTTAAGCGCAATATCTCTCACTATGTTAACTTTCTCCCAGCTGCTTACCTAATGCGTGTTTTGCGTATATTTCTTTCTATTGTTCACACTCATTAATTAGGATATATTAGGTCATTCATTAATTTGTATACATTTGTATGTATGGTCGCTTGTCGAATGTGTCTTTATGTATGTGTGTGTGTCTTTCAACTAGTAACCACACCTCGGATACACCTCAGTGTTATCGTCACTGGTCAAACTGTTTGTGCGCGTGTGTATGTGGCAGTGTCACCAATTGATGGACGCGATCAAGAGCGACGCGACGTTTGAGCGCAGCGCCGGCGTTCTGGCCGCGTGGCTGGAACGAGGCGACTGTAGCAAACGCTCGGTGGCCGGCTTCTACTCGATGATTCAGTCGACCAACTCGCACGTGCGCAGGTGCGGTGCCCACTTTGGTACGACTTAATCAAAGAGTCGCTTGTCAGATAGAAAGAGGACTGAAGGATTATTTGGAACAAGGATTCACAATTTCATGTTTGTGCTCGATGGCCGTTGTGCTTGTTGAGAGGAGCCTATCCGCCCTTCGACATTCATTTTACTTGGTCATGCTGGGTGTCACCCTACACACTCCAGTTCAATCCAGTTGGGTTGCCGGCTTAATCGCCCACTGTCCGATCACTTATTGGTTGCGATATTTTACGACACGCTGGGGATGCACTGACGACTTATACGACTAGATACGCTCCGCGAGGGGGTAGGATATTCAGCGAATGTATTGTATCATTCAATCACGAACTTTTTTATTTGTCAATAAATTACCCCAAACATGTATTATGCAGTGTGATACAGTGCTCAGTGATGTACGCTTACATGAACGGTGAGCAAACGATAACATTGGAAGAATAGCAGTATGTGGTTGAAGTCTGTCAAGTAAAGGTTATTTGACCGGTGCTAAAATTTTGTGAGTATGATGTGTGTTTGTGTGTGTGTGTGTGGGTGTATGCTTGTATGTGTGTCAGATTGATGAGCGAGCTAATTCAGATAGAGGACGAGGTGCGCAGAGTGCAGGAGCACGCACGCACTCGACGACAACACTTGCTGGTGCAATGTGGGTGTTGTATCACTTATCTCTCTCTCTCTCTCTCTCTCTCTTTCTCTCTCTCTCTTTATATCTCTCTCTGTTTGTGTGTGCATGTGTATGTGTGCGTGTGTGTGTGTCACTCAATCTTCTCAGTGTCATTTGTTTTTGTCGTTGGATTCACTCCATCCGCGCGCCGAGGCGAACACACGAACGTATACACTGCATAGTTACTTATACGCATGCTTGGATTAGGTGTGGAATATCCACAGACCAACTCAAACTTGGGTACATTTAATCACACCTTAGTTTACGGTTTGCAGTACAATTTTAGCGGAATATGTCGGGTGTTATCATAAATAACACCCGAGTTTACTGGTATTAATCGGTGTTGTGATATCGGTAAGTCACGACAGGTAACAAACAGGTAAGTGGAGCTATAGATGATGTGTATAGTTCTGGATTTAGCCCAGCGGGTGTATTGTCTGTGTACTGCTGTGTTAACAGGTCGC
This sequence comes from Sacculina carcini, assembly GCA_916048095.2. Classification (NCBI taxonomy): domain Eukaryota; kingdom Metazoa; phylum Arthropoda; class Thecostraca; family Sacculinidae; genus Sacculina; species Sacculina carcini. The sequence continues at coordinate 7,687 of CAJZIA020000010.1, read as the reverse complement.
ACCTCATAGTGAGTGATTCGGGTATGATTTGACTCCAGTAATTTGCGTTAACGAAACTATGTCGTTTTGTGGTGTTTATGATTTTGTATTCAGTTTTCTTTGTGTGTGGTTTGTCATTTAGGTAGTCTAATTTTTCTTCAATATTTCTCAGTATATGTTCTCGCACGACGAATCACGACAAAACCCGTACACACAGGTACACACACTCGCACAAACACATACACACACACACACACACACACACACACACACAAACACATACACACACACACACAAACACATACATACACACACACAAACAGTGGGCGTATTTGACTAGGAACTGAATGCTTCTCATCCTTGGGTGGTGGCTGTGTTGACACAATTATATCCATAGATATGTCTTGTCAACTGATTTGACTCCAGTGATTTGCATTTACGAATATATGTCGTTTTGGGGTGTTTATGACCTTGTATTCAGTTATCTTTATTTGTGGTTTGTCAATTAGCTAGTGTAATTTTTCATAAGTATTTCTCAGTATAAGGTGAGTACGTTCGTGGTTCATAGCTGGTCATGCAATTTGAGGGAGTGATAGATAACAAGTGAGCAATTTTCACCCCATCGCTCTTCCCATCGTCTCACGGTCAGTTGGTTTGTTCTCTTTCTGTGTCCGTTTCTCTTTCTCTGTGTGTGTGCGTGAGAGGACGTGAGCAGTCGGCTCGGTAGAGCGCGTGTTTGCGGCGGCCAACCAGCAGAAGGTGTGGGACCATCTGAGCAAGGCGCAGCGTCGTAACATTGCCTTGTGGAGCAAACAGGCCATGGTAAGGGCTTTTTCTCATTCACCAGCTCTTCATTTGCTACGTCTCTATCCGGTCTTTTTTCCCTTATTTTCCATGTATCTGTCTCACACGGTATATTTGTCACAACTCGTTGGGCGAATTGGGCGAATTCTACAATCCCACAGCCCCTGTCAACCCAGCAGTAAATGGTACCAGATATCAGTCATGAGTTGTGCCATGCATTCTGGGGAGGTGGCCCTCTCTAATACGTCTTACGTCCTTGTGGCGCCATAGTGTGGAGAGGGTCGGTTCTGCGGTGGCAGCGAGCTGCACGGGGCACGCCTGTGTGTTCATAAGCTTCGGCTTCTTCCCGTGTAGCAGCTGCCACTTAGGCATTTAACCTTTAATTTAACTCGTCGGCAATTTCGGCTGGCGGCTGGTGTGACACAAGACGACGGTACGAGCAACCGGCTCGCGCAGTTGCCGTAGTTCTGGTGGACGACGGTCAACGCCGTGCTGGATGAGCATTGGTTTCATCTGTCGGTCTGTATGAGTATGAAACCAAAGGCACATCGAAAGGTTGCCCAGAAAGAAAACCATTAAAATTATGATACTGGAATTGGGCTACACAATTGTCGCAGGTATCAAGAATGGGCGGGCATTCTGTTGTGTGGGGTGTAGCGACGTCTTCTGGTGCTGTGGTGAGTGATTTGATCGTTGTATTTACAGGCCATGGTGCAATGTGTGGGCGTAAATAATTTTGTTAATATAACAGTTACAAGATAGTGTACGTTGACAATATGCTATACTGTTTCGTTTTTTGTAAGTTTCTCGTTCTGTAAGGGCTAGTTTCTACATGCCATGATTCACTTGAGCAGTAAACTCAATATCTGTCTGTTTCTTACACACATGCTCGTTTGATTGATTTATCCCGGCTGAATGAGCGTTTTATTATCACTTGTTCTGAATAATTCATGGCGTATGGGATTTATATGCGTCTGTGTAATGACATACTTATAAAAAAATTATGTGTATGGCAATGATTTCACACTTGTTCAGTGCCCCTTTAGTTCTTTGTCAATTGGTTGTATGTATACTTGAAACATTTGAATACAACTAACGTTCCTCCACATAGAGAAAGTTCCACTTCACTTTAATTATTACGGAATCAGAGTTTACGCCCGTCTTTTTTTGGTGGTTTTCTGTGATATTTTACGGTGTCTTTCTGTTGCACTCTTAGCGGATTCGTCGTACTTGTTTCTAGATGCATATGTCTAGTCCATGAACATGTTTGTATAACGTGATCATATCGCTTCGATTTATTCATTGTTACAGCATAGATAAGCTCAATTCCCAAGTTCAATTAGTCTCACGGCAGGCGCCATCCTGGTTGCCGTTATTTGTATTTTCTCTTTTGTGATTCCCAGTGAAGGGGCGTGTAAACATTCCTGTTAAGTTTCATCAAACCCCCAAGTGTGTGTGTGTGTGTTTGCTTTGTATGTGTCTAGGATATCAAGGGTGTTCACAAGGGCGGGCTGGCACGGGTCGATGATGATATGGAAATGTCGGACGACGATCAGCCAAGTACGAAGCGAGGCAAGCCGGACGATACGCACGCTTGTCACGTGAGTGCCTCTCAACAGCAAGCTTGCAGATAGTGCAAATTGTCATGTTCACTGTACACACTCAGACATGCACACAGATACATTTGCAACGACTGTTTGTGTGTACATGTGTCTGTGTGTGATGGTTTCTGTGTGCGTCTGTGTATGTAGTATGTGTGTGCAGTGTGTCAGCCGGGACCGTGAGGCTTTGTCTTCTGTCCCGGTATGTGTTCGTGTGTGTAAACTTGTTGGTGTATGTGTATGTGTACATGCGCGCTCAGAGCGACGCCGTGGTGGACGAGGCTAGCACGCTGCAGGCCCAGCTGGTCTCGTGCCGCCGCCAGCTACAGTCAGCACGCGAGCAACACGACCAACTGCTGTCCTCCAAACAACGTCAGCTGGACATCATGAACACGACCATGCGCAACGTTCAACAAGTCTGACACTGCGTCTCTTTGCTTGTCTGATTGTTTGTGTCTAGCTGGGTATTCCATATATGTGTCTGTGTTTCTGTCTGTGACGTTTGTGATGCTGACTTTTCTGTTTGTCTCTGTCTCTTCCTCTCTACTTTTATATATCTTCCTGTCTGTTTCTGTCTGTTTGTCTGTCTTTTTCTGTCGTTCTCTATCTGTATTTGTTCTATCTGTATATGTCTACCTTTCTACGAGATTTTCTTCACGTCTATTTCTTTATGCTTCTTTATTTGTCTGTCTAGCTATTTATGTGCCGCTCTATTTTCATGTGTTTCAGTTGTCGTTGTTGAATTCCGTGGTGTAGTGGTAGCACACCCGCTTCATAAGCGGGAGGTCCGTGTTTCGAATCCCGGCGGAGAAGAATTTCTTTCGGTGAATTATATAATCCAACAGTCCCTGTCAACCCAGCAGTAAATAATGGTACCAGATATCAGTCATGTATTGTGCTATGAATTCAGGGGTTATGGCCCTCTCTAATACTTCGTCCGTCCTTGTGACGCCATAACGTGAATAGGGTTGGTTCTGCGGTTGCAGCGAGTTGGACGGGGCACACCTTTGTTCGTAAGCTTCGGCTTCTTCCCGTGTAGCAGTTGTCACTGAGGCCTTTAATCTTTCACATTTAACCTTTGATGTGTTTGTTTGACTGAGGCGCATCTGAAGTATTATTAATAAGGTGATATGTCAGGCTAGAATCTCGCTTGTTTGGTGATTTATTGAGTGTGTGCTTAGTGTTTTGTCATGTGCCACTTGCGACAGGACGTTGCTTCTTGTCACAACTTTTTGTCTATGAATTTTTAGCTGGCTTGAGGTATATGTTGTTCACTGCGGATACATTTTCACTTGACACTGTCTGTATTACTGTTGATTTTATTGTTTGTCGCCCATTTACACTTTGTGTTCTCATTTTGAACATTCAGACTTAGTTGTTTACTTGAATCACCTTTGAGTGTATATTTTCCGGCCATTTTTATTCTTAGTTACTTATTCTGGTTTGACACTTGCCTTTTTTATCTCTCTTGACACGCACACACTCGTGCGATGTTTTGCTACAGCAACTTTTGTCGTGCAAGTCGCGTGAACAATGTCTGCAGAACGAGCTGACAGCACTGAAACGCCGTGTGCAGCAGGCGTCTGCTGCGTCGACCTGCGCAGTTGGCAGTGATGCCACTCTCGGGCAAGTGTTGCATTGCCAGCTGAGTAGTGTTGCCAATGCTCGATTTGCGGTGAAGTTGGATCGCCGCTCGATGCTTTACCTCAATATTTTGAAAATGGTTTTTGCAAACTAAGTTCATGATATTTAATTGGTTGTTGGTGTTTTTCATGTTTTACAATTAATTACATGTGTGAAGGAATGTAAGCAGTGTTACACGATAACATTGTCTGCAAATTTCAGCACAATATATCACAGTACAATGATGTGGTGCTATAAGAAACTGCCAGCCACGCCAGTACAACCAGACAACGTGTGTGTATGTTTGTGTGTGCTTTTTAGCACGAGTGAGCCTTGTGAGGAGTCTCACAGCATTGAGTCTCACGAGGCCGAGTCTCTGGAGCCTGAGCCTGTTTGTGACTCGCTCGTTGATGATGCCTGCATCGCCGCTTCCTACATGTCCAAGCTCGCTGATGGGTCGCATCATGCACAGCCGATGTCTTGCGATGATGCACGTATTGTGGGTGAGTTACATGGCGTAATATCGATAAATATCGCGTGATTTCAATGTATCTTTCTCTGTCTGTTTGTATGTGTATGTGTGTGTGTGTGTGTGTATGTTTGTGGGCTCGTTATGCTCTTGTCTCAATAATCCGCCGAGAAAGTCGGAGCTCGATATAAACACACACATACGTATGCTCATATATGTGTGTGTGTGTTTGTGCAGGTCTGGTGTCGTCGTTTCTCAACGTGCACCCAGATGGCGCTAGTTGTCACAGCATTTGGTCGTACATGCGCCAGTTTGCCGGCTGCCAACAGCTGACTCGCGCCACCATTGACACCACGCTCGCCAGGTGACTGCGTGTGTGCAGTTGTGTGTATTGTCTGTTGTGATTGTGTTAATGTGTTTATGTCATTATGTATGTAAGTAAGTAAGTAAGTAAATGGCATGTATTGCACTCCTTGTAAAAGGATTTTCAGTACAAAAATAGAATAAATAAACCACCGCACGTATACACACGCACACACACACTCACACATACACACACACACACACACACACACATACACACACACACACACACAAAATCGAACAAACACTAAATATACCACCGCACGCATACACACACTAACACACACACATATATATACACACATACACACTCAAGCACACACATACATACATGCAATCATTCAAACACATTGTAACACATTCATGTCGCACAGAGTAATGAGGAAAACAGTATATTATAGCATTGCTATCTTGTAATTTCAACGTTTCTTGCCGGCGTCAGTTTTCATTGCTGGTATTTCGAATCCGCCTTCAGTTCGCAGCTCTCGTCTTTCTCTTCTTGTGAAGGTATTGTTAATTGCGGCTGGTTTTTGTTGCTGTTTGATGGTTGTGATGAGTCGTCTTGTGTTATTTTCAATGAGCTGTTCGATTGTTGGAAGTGCTAGTTTTTTATGTGTCAGAAATGCTGTCGAATTTTCGTTTGTTTCCAAGAATGTTGCACAAAAGCTCAAAATTTTCTGTAATTTTCTTGTTTGTGTGATTCCTGTGTTGCCGTAAACTGATGAACAATATGAAATTCTTGATAGGATGAATGCGTTTATCAGAGGTCTATGAAAATTTATAGGCAGTGATGAAATTGCTTTATCGGCAGATAACAGTGTTCCTATTGATTTCCTCACAATATCGTCTATATGCGTGTCGAATTGTAGATGTTTGTCCAGTTGTATTCCTAACAGTTTGATTGACCTTTGTTTTTCTATGTCTCTGTTCATTAAGTGTATATGTTTCGGCGTCGTTCCTTTTAAAAGATATTTCGTTCCGAAAATTATCATTTGCGTTTTTTCTGCATTCATTTTGAGGCCATTGAATCGGTAATAATTTTCCAGTCGAGCTAGATGTCCTTGCAGTGTTCGCAGGCACGTGTCGAGCTTCAACATTGACGTTCTAGTAATGATAGATGTATCATCAGCATATTGTATAATTTGTAGACCTGTATCAGTGGGACAAAAATGAGAAGTGAGATCGTTCGAAAATTATTAAAAACAAGATGCAACTCAAACTACCGCCTTGTAATATTGATAAGTTGTCTGTTGTTGGTATGATATCCGATACATCACAGCTGCCGTCAGGTTGTCTAATTCGTCCTTGTTGGGTGTGCTGCGCCAAATAGCTGCGGAACCACCGCTCGTCAATATTGTATGATGCTATTTTATCGAGGATTATTATCGATGATATTTTATCGATGATGATGTCGCACAACATCAAATCATTTGCTAAGATCAACACTCAACATGATGTCAGCTTTCCGCTCGTCCATGGCTTGGTAAACGTTGTCTGTTACAACTGATAATGCTGTTTCGCAAGAATGACCGGCCCGTTATCCGTGGTGACTATCACTTATTAGGTGTTGCTTGTGAACATACTCCAGCAACTGTACCTGTACTGCCTTCTCCAGCAATTTCATAATAGGAGGCAGGATGGATATTGGCCTTGTTTCATTACTTGCGTTGTTCTTCGGTATTGGTATTATGACAGCGTGTTTGAGTCTCGCAGGTACTTGACAGTGCAAGATACTAGTGTTGATGATGTCCAGTAATATATGCGCTATACCGTCAAAACACATCTTTATCAGTTTGATGCTGATTCCGTCGGTATCCTCAGTAGCGCTCATTTTCATTGTTGAAACAAGTTTGTATATTTGACGCATACTGATTGGCGCAAGTACGAGTCTGTCTGTGTTCACGCGCGGTAGCAGATTCGCAAATGTCACGTCACTTTCTTGGAGGCGCGATATTGCATCCATTCCAATGATTTCTCTAGATGTTTATATACTTTCTATTTAATTGTTCAACACTCACCATAATAGGTTTTGTAGATCTTTTTGTGCCCAGCACTGATTCACAATGCTTCAAATTCGACTGAAGGGCTGTCCATTCATTTTGTTCGAGATCTGGTTCCTAGTGTGATTCCTAATTGCAGTTCTGCATTGACTGTTCAGAGCCTTATATTCAGTCCTGAGCTGAAGTTTGTAAGCTCGCCTTCTCAAATGTAGAAGTTGCCATATATCATTGGAAGTGGCGTCCGATGCGTGCTGCGTATTTTAACTGTTCTAAGTGGACACTGTGTGTCAAGCACTTCGATAAATTTGTCAACAAAACAATCATATCTTTCAGTGACATTTTTCGCTGCATAAACTGGGATCCATTTAGCATTTCTCATCAGAGTGTTGAGAGTCTTCATATCAGTGTTGTTATAGTTCCTGATAATCTTCATGTTGTTTTGTTTCGGCCTTCGTTTGTGCGTGGTAACATGCATTCTGACAGTTGTTATTCGATGAGGTGTGCCGTAAAAACAGTGAGTAACATCGGTGTCAATAAGTGCATTCTTGTCATTGATTGCGACTATGTCCAAGAGTGTGTTGGTGGGCTCGTATGTCGGCTGTACAGTATTACAAACATGCAGGTTGTAGGTGTGAAACAAGTTAATCAGCTTGCGACCCTTCATTCGATCATAGTTTTTGAGCAAGCAATAATTCATGTCTCCACCAATTAATACTCTATCATCAGGATATCGGCTGATCATATCTTGAATACACGATTCCAAATGATCCAAATATGCATCAATTTGTCTCAGTGTATATGCTGGTGGCCTATAAACACTCGCTGCTATCATTTTGTTGTAGTTTTCA